>JANRGV010000051.1:1130542-1159071 GCA_024734035.1 Alethe castanea
GAAACCGTGTTAGCTCTTCCCTTCAAACCTGCTAGCCCCCATCCCATCTCCTCCTACTCCCCATCCCACCCCCGCCTCAGAGCTGGGCGGGGTGACACCGTGGGAACCCGGGTCTCCCTGGGAATTTTGGGGTTGCTGGTAGAGAGCAGTTTAGCAGCCAGTTCCCCCCACCTCCACTGCCAGTTTTTCACTCTGGATTTTAACAGGGCAAGAATGGAACGGGAACTCCGACATTTCAAGGCTGGTGCAGCATTCCCAGCCCCAGGAACACCGCGCGCTGCTCCTGAAGCATGGGGACACGCCTGCCACCCCACGTACCCGAGTCCCTGGGCAGTGGGAAGAGAACGTCAAAGCCGTCGGGCAGCTCGATGGCGGTGAGGAAGCGCACGTGGCCGGTGTGGCCCTGGGACAGCCCCACCAGCGTGGGCGCTGCCTTGGCCGACACGGCCAGGGTCAGCACCACGCCGGCGCTGGTCCCGATCCACAGCAGGTCCTTGCACGCCAGCAGCGCCGTGATCCGCAGGCAGGCGGCCTTGTGCTGCCGGATGATGGCATCCGAGCCTGCCGGGATCCCGCACATCAGCGCCCGCTCCTGCCCCGCCCACGGGGAGCCCTGCCCGGGGCAACCGGGACACACGGACACGGGGAAGGGACCCACAGCCCCCCCGGCTGGCGGCAGCGTTAGATGGGGTACTGGGAAGGAACTGTTCCCAGCTGTTCCTGGCACAGGGTGCCCAGAGAAGCTGTGGCTGCATCTCTGGAAGAGTCCAAGGCCAGGTGGGGCATTGAGGCTTGGAGCAACCTGGGATAGTGGAAGGTGTCCCTGCCCATGGCAGAGGGTTGGAATTAGATGATCTTTAAGGTCCCTTCCAAGTGAAACCATTTTGGACTTCCATGATTCTGTGATTATGGGGTTGCTGCCCTGTTTCAACACGGGATTATCCATTTCCCCCATCTGCCCTATTCCCATGTGGGATTACACAGCTGCCTAACATGAGCACAAGGACTCATATTTCCTTGCCCAAACTCAGGATCCTAAGTTTCCCAACACTGGGCGCTTCAGGGCATTTTCCAGGGGGCACCTGGCACCCACCTGGTGCCCGTGTCCCGGGTGGCACTCACCAGCCAACATCTTGTGCACCGGGGGGGTGATGTCTGCCTCGGCCAGCTGCTCGTAGGTGGTGGCGTGGTACAGCCGCACCTGGGCGCTGCCCTGCAGCGCGACCCACACGCCGCTGCCCGCGCTCACCATGCAGGTGACGCTGCGCCCGCCGTCCTGCCCCACCTGGAGCGTGTGCTGCGGGGGGACAGAGCCACGGCGGCGCCCTGGTGATGCCACTGCCGCCCGTGGTGCCGCCCCCGGGCCCTCCCGCGCCACCCCGTACCTCCTGTGCCAGCGTGCTGGTGCTGAGGACGATGACTCGGTTTTGGCAGCCGCACCACAGCTTCCCTGCCACCGCCACCATCTTGGTGATGGGGCTCCCTGGTGAGCCCAGGGACAGCGACTTGGAGTTTTGGGGGTCCCAGAAGTGGCCTGAGGGGGGGGGAAAGTGGGGTGGGTAGTTAAAGTGTTCCCCGAAGAAAGTCCAACTCGATATGGACAATGGGGTGTGGTGGCTGGAGACAATTTTGTCCAGTTCACCCCCCAGAAAGGACATAAAGTGATGCCACCGTGGGGTTCCAGTGGCAGGCAGGGACCAGAAGGATGCCCACCTCCACCTGCCTCTGAATGTGGTGTCTCCAGCATCCCACCAGGGATGTCCCTCTCCCTGGACGCAGGGAAGCCACCCTGAGCATCCCTCCCCAGGGGCTGCCCAAGCCACCCCCCAACAGTCACAGCTTTGGGGCTGCATTTTTGATGTCCCAAATCCAGCCTCACCTGCTTCCCGCTGGTACACAACGAGCTCCCCATTGGCCAAGGACACAAAAACCTGGTTATCCAGGTACCTGTGAGGACAAATAACCTTTGACATCCATCTGCAGAACCCTGCCCTAGCCCCCCCCGAGCTGGAAATCGCCCTTCCCCACTTACAGGATGCACATGACGGCGGCAGCGTGTTGCATCTTCATGCTGTTCTTCCTGTTCCGGATGTTGTCCGAGGACTGGTACACGTGGATGCTGCAGGAGGAGAGCAAAGCTTGAGGCTCGCCCCACACTGGCATCCTTCCCGTGCAGGAATTCCCACCCCAGGCACGTACCAGCCATCCTCGGTGCCCAGCCACATGGAGCTCTGGTGGGCTTCGGGGTCCAGGCTGAGGAGGTCCTCGAGGCTGCCGCGGGTGAAGGAGCCGCGGCTGGAGCGGCGCAGGGCCCGCCCGTCCGTGGGGCTCTCGCCGTGCCGGTTCTGCCCGTAGCTGCCGGTGATGGGCATGAAACCAGGCTCCTGCTCTTCCTCTGAGCTCGTCGTCTCCACCGCTGCCTCCTTGCAGCTCGGGATCTCTTCATCTGTGGAGGAGGAGGAGGAAGGAAGGGGTCAGACCACGACCATCCTCCGAAGTGGTGGGGAAGAGACCATGGGTGACGTCAGGCCCAGGGGATGGCACAGGGATGCTGAGCCCAAAACCCACGAGGTTTCACCCAAAGACCCCCCATCTCAGTGCCACACTGTTGAGCTGATGCCTCTCAATGTCTCTTTCCCCAGGCTCAAAAGCTTCCACCTGCAGATTCCCCCGAGGAATACAAGGCACAAAGGCCAAAACAAGGGAGCTGCCCATAATTTTGGGGCTAAAAAGTGTATTTCCCCCTAAGCAGGGGCTGGGGAGGACTCACTGCCGAAGCTGGAGGAGATGGTGGAGTGGCTGGCTTGGCTCTGCAGCGTCCCGGAGGGGCTGGGCGAGGACTCGTCGTCCGTGTCATCGCTGTCGAAGGGCACCAGCTCCCTGCTGCCGCCCTCCACGGGCTCCGAGAGCTCCAGCGACGAGCCCGAGATGGAGATGTGCAGGCAGGGCTGCGGCCCCGCGTCCTCGGGCTGCGCCGGGCCCAGCTCGGCCGAGGGGCTGCCCAGCGGCTCGGCGCGCTCCCTGCCGCCGGCACCGGGAGGAGGAAGAGAACAGCTGCAGCAGCGCCCCGGGGCACCGGGAGCAGGGAGAGAACAGCCGCAGCAGCGCCCCGGGGCACCGGGAGCAGGGAGAGAACAGCCGCAGCACCGCCCCGCGGCACCGGGAGCAGGGAGAGAACAGCCGCAGCATCGCCCCGCGGCACCGGGAGCAGGGAGAGAACAGCCGCAGCATTGCCCTGGGGCACCGGGAGGAGGGAGAGAACAGCCCCAGCATTGCCCCGCGGCACCGGGAGCAGGGAGAGAACAGCCCCAGCATTGCCCTGGGGCACCGGGAGGAGGGAGAGAACAGCCGCAGCATTGCCCCGCGGCACCGGGAGCAGGGAGAGAACAGCGGCAGCATCGCCCTGGGGCACCGGGAGCAGGGAGAGAACAGCCCCAGCATTGCCCCGGGGCACCGGGAGCAGGGAGAGAACAGCCGCAGCATCGCCCCGCGGCACCGGCTGGCGGGGCCCGGCGCCCTCGTACCTGCAGGCGCGCCGGAGGCCGGGCACGGCGGCGATGCAGAGGATCCTGGCGGAGCAGACGGCGATGCAGGCCTCCACCGTGGGCTCCTTGCGGATGCTCAGCAGGCACACCTGCCCCACGTAGCCGTCGCTGTTGCACACCCAGACCTCGTGCGAGCTCTCCGGGCTGCCGTGGCTGGGAGAGGCACAGGAGAACTGCGAGGGAGCAGAAGGTTGCGTGGTTCAGGACTGGTGCAGCAGCTGCTGGCATTTGGTAGCAACAGCTGGGATGGAGAGGACCTGTGGGGTGCTCGAAGCCAGGCTTTGAGTACCTGCATCCCGCTCCGCGTCTTCATGATGGGGATGGCTTTGAGGAACTCTGGGTCCAGGCAGTTTTTGCTGGAAGCTGGGAAAACCAGATGAGGGAATCAAGAAGAGATGGAGGAAAGGGGTCTATCAAAGCGGGGTGGGGGGATGCCAAGCCCACCACCACGTCCACCTCCCCCCTCCCTGCTGCTACCCAGCTTTTTCTTGGCGTCCTCGAAGGCTTGCTCGAAGCCGAGCCGGGCGTCAGGGTTGGGGAACTCGAAGATGAAGGACTCGGTGCCGTCAGCTTTGGTGGTGCTGAGCTCCACCTTGTTGGGGGGGAAGGCCATGCTGAAGGACAGGGATTGCTTCTCCGACAGCTCCCGGTGGATGGCGGCCATCAGGTCCTTGATCACGTCATCCAGGCCCTTGGGACGGGAACAACACTTCAGCTCTCAGGGACAGGCCAGCACAAGCCATGTGCTTCAGAACTCCCTGTCCATCCCCTGGCATCCTTCAGAGGCTGCTCCAACCTCTTTTGTGTCTTTAGGGCTGGGCACTTTTGGCCACCAGCCCTTCCACGGGTTCTCCCCTCTCACTGAGGACATCCTGTGTGGCCCCACCAGGAACATATCCAACCAGGGCACAGCTCCAGGGCCCCATCCCCATACCTGGTGGGGGAAGCTGAGGGTCTCTGACAGCTTGCTGACTTGCCCCAGCGTGTTGAGGTCTTCATCCAGGCGGCTGATGCTTTTCTGGATGCTCTCCCTGTTGGTGGCTTGCGAGGCACCTGTGTGGGGACACATGCACAGTGTTAACCCCTCCCTCCCTGGCACTACCAGTCAGGGGGAGAGATGGGTTTTGGGCTGAGATGGGACACTCCAGCAGGCAGTGACAGACCTTTGACAATGTCCACATCCTCCAGGGGCAGCTTCCAGAGCAGTTTGTACTTGCTGGCGGTGTCGATCACGCTGGCCGCCGTGTACCTGGGATGTTGGGGGGGATGCCGAGCTGCACCCACAGCCACAGCCCCCTGAAGCCAGGCCAGCTGGCAGGGACACCCAGGGCGTGTCCCCGAGCCTGGTGGTACTCACAGGCTCATGGAGCTGCGGCGGAGCGAGCCCGACTTGCGTTTCAGCGTGGTGCACACCAGCAGGTCCGTGAAGAGGAAGAAGGAGCGGTCCTTCTTCCCACCCACGGCCTTCTGTGGAGCAGGGGGAGACACCAGGGGGTTAATGGCCATCCCTCCTCTGTGCCAGTGCTGGGAGAGGGCCCTGCCTCAGTCTCCCCATGTGCTGCCCTGCGCTTCCATCTGTCTGTTCCATCCATCCATCCATCCATAGCCTCCCATGGGCACACAGGCATCCTATGACCTGCAATCACAGCCTCCCACTGCCCACACAGTGTGTGGTCCCATGTCCCCAAGGACCCTGCTCTTACCACTTCCACGACCATCTCCTGGCGCAGGAACTTGCGGAGCGGGGCCTGGAGCTGTGGGGACAAGGAGACCCGTGGGTGGGGAGCCATGGTGGGTAGCTTTGTAGCCTCATCCCTGCCCCTGCATGCCTCAGCTCAGAATTGGGACCCCAGTCCCTTCCCAAACCCCCAGGAGCCCAGCAAGGCCAAGTGACGATGAGGAAAGCTGGAGGAGAAAACAAGCCTGGGGCGGTCCAGGAAAAGCAGAAATGAGGACATTTTGTGCAGGAGAGAGTGACCCCCTCCAAGGCCCCCCAGTCGTACGTCCTCCATCCCTTCGATGTGGGACTCAATCTCCTGCACGATCCTGGCGTTCCTCTCCACCTCCTCCGCGCTCTTCATGCCCTTGTTGATCCTCTCGGCCACTTGCTTGATGTTGCGCTGGGCGTCGATGAGGAAAGGGTGGTCGGGGTGGTCCTCAGGCGTGTGCTTCAGCAGGTCCTGCGCAGGGACAGAGCTGGGGTCACCTCTGGGCACACCTGGACACTGGCACTGGCACTGCCCCAGCCCCTCTGCACTGCTCTGGCTGCTGCGGATGGAAACCAGCCCCAGGGAGAGGGTGGCCAAGGGACTGGACCCAAAATGACACCAGCAGAAAGGCTGAGGGAAAGGGGACCACAGCAGGGGGGGCAGCAGGATGACTGTCCTCAGAGTGACCATCTCCAGGAGGGCAGAGCCATGAGCACACCAACCTTGGGACAAGGGGTGGGAAAAGGGGTCAGGAGAGACCTGAGAGTCCTGAAAGCTGCATGGAGGCGAGGAGGAGCCCCCCATGCTGCTGGTGTGACATTGCCACCCCGGTGGGTGTGACACTGCCACCCTGGTGCCACCCACCTTCACCAGCAGCTCGTATCTCGGGATCCTCTGCACCGGCTTGATCATCAGGTCGGACAGGGCCTGCTTCTCCTTGTTCTCCCGCATGCTTTGCTGCAAAACACCCGTGAGGGACAAGGATGGGCCCCCTGGTGGGACACAGCAGGGACACAGCAGGCACACAGCCTCCCACTAACTCAGGATCACCCGTTTTGGTTTGGGGTCACTTCCTTCCGCACCATCCGGAGCGATTCTGGTTCATCCCAACTCACCCTCCTTGCAACAAAACCAAGAAGGTGGGGGGGAAATTCCCAGTCTGGCAATAAATTTGCTCCCATTAACTCCCATCCTGCCCGGCTCTAGCTCGTGGCCACGATCTATGGAGGCAGGAACCAGGACCCACCTCCAGGAACTTCATGAAAGCGGGCCGGGCTTCCTTGGCGATCCTGACGGCATCCTTGGCGTTGAGGAAGTTATCAATGTAGGCAGAGTAGATGTTCACCAGCACATCCTTGGAGAACTGGGAGGGAAGAACAGGGCTAGATCCACACTGGGAGAGCCTGGAAGGAGCTGCCCCAAGGGTTAACTCTGGCTCTGGGCTGGCACAGGGAGGGCTCACCCGCCGTCCGCCCACCTCGATTTCTCAGCCCTGACGTTTGTGCTCCCGAGGCAGAAACGCGGAGCTGCAGAGCCAGCCGGGAGCAGCAGCTCCCACCCTTATGCTAAGCAGACAGCAGGCCTGGAGATCGTCTCCTGTTCTCCATCCCAGGCCTGCTTGGCCCATCCTTTCATCACTCCCCTGCCTCCTGCTCCGAAACCTCTGCTCTGGGGCTGTGCCCAGGAGCGGGCACGCCCGCATTCCCGGCGGGAATCACCCTGCCAGGACCTACTGACTGCACCAGGAGGTCGCCCACTTTCTGCTTCTCGTGCCAGTTCTGCACACAGTCGTGGATCTGCTCCAGGAACTGCTCGTGGTGCTCCAGCAGCTCAGGGATCTGGTCGAAGATCTCGTCCACCAGCGAAGGGTCGCACAGCAGGGAGTTCTCCGGCTGCTTCAGCGGCTTCATGTAACCCTGTGGGCAAGCAGAGCCACCATGGTGGGACGCACAGGGCTTTCCTCTCCCTCCCCAGCCAGTCTGGATCTCTCAGCCCATGTAAATAGGGGGATGGATGGCATCCTGCAGCAGGGGGTTCCTCCAGGGGATGCTGGGTTGCGGGACCTGCCAGCAGGACCAGACAGGTTTTGCAACCCAGCCTCCCTCAGTCCCATCCCAGTCAGTGAATGCCCACAGCTGTGTGGGGAGGGGGGCAGGTCTGCACAAGGAACCTGCATAGCACAGGATCCTCTGTCCCAGGGCCTTGAGAGCCATCTTGGCTCTCATGAGCCTTCATCACCTCCATCTGCCTGACCTAGCTTGGAAATCACAGCAACACAACCCCGGGATCCAAACGCTGGAGCGTTCCTGGTGGGACTGAGGGTGTTTGGAACCAGGAGGGGCTGGCCCAGCAGGATGCAACCACTGGATCACCTGGACCACCATCATCACTGGACCACCACCCAATGGCTAACAAGCAATACTCAGGGCCAGCAGGTCCTCAGCAAGGCTGGCTGGGTGGCTCTGCTACGAAACCCCTGCCCTCCCTCCGGAGCTGCAGAGTGGAGCAGCGCCCCAGGAATGGGAGAGACAGATTTGCAGGGCATGCAGCAGGGTGTGGAAGGTCCTCTCTAGCCTTGCCACCCCCTCACTCTGACCAGTACAGTGTGCTGGTGGCTTTCAGGATGTATGGAGGACCACACAGCTCAGCAGTGAGGGCAGGACCCATCTTGAGTGGCTTCAGACATCTCCAACCAAGCTGGCAAAGGAGTCCTCCCCCAGGGGTCAGGTTCCTCAAGCTGATGCCAGGTATCTTATGGAGATTAGAAGTTAGAAGGACCAACTCCATCCCGAGGCTCCTAACCCCCTTCATCTGTCCTACTGTGCCCAGCACCTCCAGCAGGAGTTGGGAGGGACTGTGCCATGCATCCTGTGCTTCCCACGTGGGGAAGGAGAGCCCTTGCTGCAGCCCACAGGAACAGCAGGCAGGGCTGGCCCGTGCACCATCTGGCCTGGCTGGAAGATGATGCTCCAAGGTGGCCCTTGTCCCATGCTATGTGCCACCAAGCCATGTCAAGGATCTGAGCACCTTGTCCCAGCTGAGACAGGGAGCTGGGAACACCTGGAGCTCCCACCCGTGTCCATCCCACCCCAGAGGATGCACAGACCACGGGACAGAACTCTCTCCATGCCAAGACCAGCAGGGACACTCCCCAACCCTAGACCCTGTAGAGCTCTCGCAGAGTCAGCCCCAGAGCCAGGGTCCTCCCTCCCCTCTAAGCCAAGGTCTGCACTGGCAGCAGCCACTGGGTCCTTCCCCCCTGCAGCACCTCTGTGTCCACCACGGGGGCATCTTTTTGGGGGATTTATGGGAAGAGCCCCCAGCAGTGCTGGGATGGAGTGCCCCATGCCCTTGTGGACTGTCACAGAGGTCCCACAGGCTCTGCTTTTGCAGAGCTCCGAGTTTTTGGTGTTTCCCCCGGCAAGGATGTGGTTGGACAACCCACACCCCGGCCAGGTGACGTCTCCAGGGCGTTGACCATCATTAACCTGCTGAAACACCTTCATTAACATCTGAAACGTGGGCTGGACCCTCCGGCCAGGCTGCTCCAGGGGGTTTGGAACCAGCTCAGCAAAAAAGCCTGAGAAAAACCTTTGGCTCAGGTCTGCAGGTGACGATCCAAGCAGGGAACGGGAGCACGAGGGAACAGGGGATTTCAGGGGTCCCCCATCATGGCAGGGCCATCGGGAGATGGGGTGCAACATGAGGAAGAGCTTTTGGAAGGCAAGCACGGCAAGAGACTTGGGGACACAATACCTGCCAGGTGACAACACACTGGGAATGTTACAGGCTCACCTCGGGAATGGAGGTAACTCCCACACCCACACGCCGTCCTTGACACTGCTGTCACAGCGCTCCCACTTCTGCTGTCCCCAACGTGCCCCTGTCACCCCAACCCACACAGGTCCGGGCACAGCACCCAGAGCCAGGGCTCCGACCCGGGGTGACCGCGGTGACCCACACCGCGGTCCGGGGTGCCACAGCCCGGCCGTGCCGCCTTACCTGCATCAAGGTGCGCAGGGACTCCACGTAGGACTGCTCGGTGTCCAGCAGGGTCATGATGACGTGTTTCCTCATGTCCTGCCCGGGGAGGGAAGACACACGGGTGTTTCGGGGCGTCCCGGGCCGGGGGAGCGGCGTGCCGGGGCTCGGGGCCGGCGCCGGGGCCGGCTGGGGCGGCTGAGCACCGGAGGAGCCCGGCTGGCGTCCAGCTCCCCTGCGCTGCCTCTCCGCCCCGATGGAGGAATCCGGGAGGATTAGGAAGTACATGACACCGAGCGCACAGACGCCTGCTCCGCTCGGGGCCGCGTCAGGAGCCCGCCCTGGAGCTCACAGCCCTACATGGGTCGGTGCCGGAGCCCTCTGGCTCTGCAGGGCTCCGCTCCGAGCGGACCCGCAGGAATTCGCCTCCCGCCCAGCACCCCGGGCACCCTGGGGCTGGGCCGTGGCCCCAAGGGAGGCGGATTAATGGGGTGGGACGGGCCTCCAGCACCACATGGGCCGGGGTCTTCTTGGCTGCGGGGCTCAGAAACCCCTCCTGCAGCTCAGCCTGGGGTCCCAGTGCTCCAGAGCCCAGGGCATGGGACACCCCAAAAGTCTTGGGTGTGAGATGTTCCAAAGGCCCTGAGTGCAAGACACCCCAGAAGTTCTGGGTGTGAAATGCTTCAACACTGCTGAGTGTGAGACATCCCAAGGGATTTCGGTGAGAGATGCTCCAAGGGCCCTGGGCCAAAATGTTTTGGGTGCAGAAATGCTCCAGAGCTGCAGTGATACCCCAGAAGTTTTGTGTTTGGATACAGAGACACCCCGAAGGTTTTGCATGTGGAGGTGCTCCGAGAGACTCCAGGTGCAGAGATATCCCAAAAGCTATTGGTGCAGAGATGCTCCATGTGCTCTGGGTGCACAGATACCCCAAAAGTTTTGCATGTGCACAATCTCCAGAGACCCTGGATGTGAGACACCCTAAATGTCCTCAATCTTGTGGGATGAGCCCCTGGACACATGGGGCTGTGTCCTCCCCAGTGGGGACACAATGAGCTGTGAAACTGCTCTGCAGCCACAGGAAAGAGTTTGACCATCCTCACCAAAGAGAGAGGCCACCATGCCCCTCGTGGTCCCCAGGGAGCAATGGAGAGGGATTCTGGCCAGATCCTGCTCAGTGCTCTAGGACAGAGCTGTGCCTCAGTTTCCCTGCTCCCACCAGGCTGCTGATGGAGCCAAGCATGGACGAAACTCTTGCCTATGGCCAAATATTGATGATGGGTCCAAGTCTCTCCAGGAATCAGGAAACCATGGAGAAACTGGAGTCCTTGGGGACACCAGCTGAGACCTCCCCACTTGGTTAGAAGGCTTACAGACACTCTCACTGCCGGATTAATTCGTTGTAATTATGGCCGGACAGGCACTCACTGGAGGATGGAGCTTAGGGGAATCTGATGCCCCAAACTGCCTCAGTTTCCCCAACCCTCACCCAGCCTGTCGTTCCCTCCTGCTCCTGTTTTTCCCTGGAGCCGTCCCAGCTCAGGACTGGAGCAAAAGGTCAGACCCAGGAGCTGAACAGACTCAGCGCCAGCCACTGGAGATTTGCAGCAGTGGAGAGACGCAGGATGAGGCCCAACTGTTGGCAAGGGGATTTTTTCCACTGTTACAGCACCAGCATTACCCCGGCAGAATTCCCGCTGGGATGAGCAGGAGCTGGGGGTAAGGCACCATCCCAGCAGGGCACAGCGACCCGCGGGCAAAGGCAGGACGTGCCCCACTGCATTCCTTATCCCAGCAAAGCCTCTCCACCGGGGGGCTGATGATGCTTCAGTCTTCCATCTGCTCTCCCCGGGGACGCCCCCGCCTCACCCCGGCCTCATCCTGCCTCCCCCGGTGTGCTCGGCACCCCCGGCACCAGCCCGTGCCGCCATGGGGATGGGGGCATTTCCCACCAGCCGCCGCCCCCGCGGTGCAAATCAGCGCTGGGGGGGCGGCAGCGATGCCTCAGCACCCCCGACACCCCCTCCGGGCGGGAGCATCCCCCCCTCCCGCACCCAGAGAGCCCCGGGGGTGTCGGGCTGAGGATGCGGACGGAGGCGCCGTTGCCACGGCAATCGCGGCGCAGACCCCACAGGTGCCGGGTTCGGCACACGAATCCGAACGTGACTCGCCCTCGCACCCCCAGCTCGCCCCCGCACCCCGCCCGCGCCCCCCGGGACCCCCCGGGCATCACCTCGGTGCCGCCGCGGCTGCCGCAGCCCTTCTCGGGCAGCTCCTCGGCCGCGCCGCTGAGCCCGGAGGCGGCGAAGGCCGCGTCGATGCCGTCCCCGATGTCTCGCATGTCCTCCAGCGCGATGGTGAACTGCGCCAGAGTCCTCACCATCTGCAGCATGCGGGTCCCGGGGGTCGGTCCGTCCCACGCGGCCCAAGGAATCGCGCAGAAATAGAAATCCCCTCGCTGCCCCTCTGCCTCTGCCCCCAGGTGTCCGCCCGAGCCGGAGCGCTGCGCCGGGATGCGGCGGGGAGGGGAACGCGCAGCGAGGCGCTATTTATATCGCCGGGGTTCGCCGTGGATGTGGAAGCACGGGGATGTGCGGAGAGCCCTCCCGCAGAGCGGCTGCGGGGTGCGAGGCTGCGCCTGCGTCCGCGGCCGCGCCGGGGCCCGGAGCTGCCGGGCACGGGCGGGAGGCAGCGGGGGCACGGCCGAGCCCACGGGCAGCGCGGGTCCCGCGGGGGATGCTGCTGCAAAGGCTCTGCCCGGGGAGGATGCTGGGCGTGGGGTGGGGGGAGCTTTCTTGGGAGCTTGTGATTTTTGGGGAGGGGGGGATGCGTGGATGATGCCGGGGTGCTCAGCATCCTGGAGGGGCTCCGTCGCTGTGAATATCCTCCCTCCCTGACCTTGCAGACAGGGAAACTGAGGCACACCCCCTTTACCCCACGGCATCATCACCTCAGCACCCACATCCCTGCTGGCCGGGTGATGCATCCTGCCCAGATCTGTTTGTAACGCTCCCCTCCTGCTCCGTTAATTAAATCTAATTAGCCGCTCACCCCGTTTCCACAGCAACGGCGTGCAGCAGGGCTCCATCCTCCCGTTGCAGCCAGTAAATTTCCTCTCGGAAATGAGGATGATGAGCATCCCACCCCGGGAAGGGTGCGTGGCAGAGAACGGACCACTCGGGGCATGCAATGAGAGCTGCAGGAGCTGTCAATGCACCCAGGGGTCAGGGAAGAAGGAATGCTAATTGCAACCAGGTAACGAGGCTGCTCTCAAGGCAGGAGCTCCTGCTCCTGCAACTGCAGTGCACTGGTCACCCCAGCTGTTGGAATGCTGGGTTTATTTGGTTTGCAATCCCAGATCTGTTTGGGTTGCAGTCCTGAGCTCTTCTGGGATCCAATCCCAGATCCATTCTACTGTAATCTCAGATTCCTTTAGGCTGCCATCCTAGAACCGGTTTTGTTGCAAGCATGTGCGTTGCAATCCCAGAGCCATCTGCATTGAAATCCTGGGCTGTTCTGAGCTCCAATCCCAGATGCATTCTGGTGGTAATCACAGACACATTTGGGCTGCAATCCCAAACCCATTTCAGTTGCAAGCCTGGGCATATCAGCATTCCAAACTGGGATCCATCAGGGATAAAATCCTGGGCTCTGCTAGAATCCTATTGCAAGCATGCTTCTGTTGCAATCCCTGTTTTATTTGGATTCCAATTCCAGACTAATTTCTGATGCAATTCCAGATCCATTGGGGTTCCAATCCCAGAACAAAATGGGTTGCTAACCTAGGTCCATCTGGATTTCAATTCCAGACCCTTCTGTTTGCAATCCTGAGTGCTTTTGGCTTGTAGTCCCAAACCTACCTGGACTGCAAATCCAGGCCCAACTGGGCTGCAGCACTCTGGGTTGTGATCCCAGACCCACTAATTTGCCATCCTGGGCCCCATCTGTCTTGGAATCCTGGGCCCATTTGGGTTCCAATCCCACATCCATCTAGCTGTACTCCCAAACCCATTCCTTTGCAATTCCAGAACCATTTGGGTTGCAATCACAGATCCACCAAGGATTCAAACCTGGGTCCAGCCGCATTGCAATCCCAAATCCATCTGTGCTGCAATCCTGATCCCATTCCTTTTGCAATTACAACCCCATTCTTGTTGCAATCTCAGACCCAACAGGGAAGCAAACCTGGGTCCATCTGCATGGCAATGCCAGATCCATTTGTGCTGCAATCCCAGAACCACTCCTGTTAGAATCCTGGACCCATCTGGGTCACAGTTTTGGACCCATTTGGGCTGTAACCCCAGATCCATCTGGGTTGCAATCCCAATCCCATTCCTTTTGTATCTCGAGGGATACAAACCTGGGTCCAACCACACTGCAATCCCAGGTTCATTTGGGTTGCAATCCCAATCTCATTCCTTTTGTATCTCGAGGGATGCAAACCTGGGTCCAACCGCACTGCAATCCCCACTCCCTCTGGTCTGCAATGCCAATCCCACTCCTGGGCAGTCCCAGCCCCACTCCTGCCGCAGTCCTGCCCCGGTCCAGCCCCGCTGTGACCCGGCGGCTCCGCCCGCAGCGCCGCCCCGAGCCCAGCCCGGCCCCGGGGCGAGCGGGGCGATCCCTCCATGGCAGCGGAGCCTTTCCCAGCCCCGGAGCGCTCCCTGGGATCAGCCCCTCCATCCAAGCGCCGCAAGGATGGAGAGGCTGCGCTTGGCTCCGCGCGTTTGGAGACGCCCAAAGCCCCCAAATCCCCGGGGAGGCGGCACGGGAGGCGGCACGGCTGCAGAGGGGGGGTCGAGCCCGTCCTGCCCGGCGCAGGGAAGGAGCCATGCCGAGCCCCGCTGTGTTTTTGGGGCCCCGGGGGGGTCCCCGCTCCATCACCAGGGGAGCAAACCCGGCAGCGATGCCGGCCAGCCCAGCCCGGACCCCCCTGCGAGCGGCCCGCAGCCCACAGGAAATTCCTGGGAGTGTTTGGCCACTCCAACAGCGCTGCCTATTTTTAGGGCTGTCTAAAATATGAGCTGGTTATTTTTAGCAGCGCGGCTCTTTGTAAACACCTTTAGATTTCCTTTCGGACCAGCCCCTGTTGGTTTTTTTTGTTGTTTTGTTGTTTTGTTTTTTTTTTCCCTCCCAACCTGGGCGTTTCCTCCCCCAAAACCCCAAACCCTCCTGGGAAATGCGTGCCAGTTCCTTGGGATGGAGCCAAGGGGACTCATCCCACATCCCAAGGCTTGTGCCAGCGTGGCAAAATGCTCCTGAAAACCCAAAGATGGAGAGGATCCGGCACCAGGGGTTTGGGGATGATTCAGCAGCACCCCAAACCTGGGATGGGGGGGCCAAGGAAAGGCATTTTCCCCCTGACACTGGAAATACAACCCTGAAGAAGGATGGGAACTCTCCCATCTTGATTTATTTATTTTTGAATTAGGCTCAGCATGCAACCCCATCATTTTGCTTTCCCCTGTGCAGGAATATCGATGTAGGAGGAGTTTGAGCATCCCCAGGGATTTTAAAACATCTTAAAATATTTGGAAAAGGCCATGGTATATTGTGTCCTGCCTCCACCCCCGCAAACAAAGAGGCATCGATGGAGAGAAGTCCTAAAACATCCGATTTTTAAACAAACAAAGGCCAAAGGGAGAGTAGGAATGTACATTCCACGAAGAATCACAGCCATCACGTAAATTCTGGCCCTTGAGCTCGGGCTGAGGCCGTGCACACATCAGAGCATGGAATGATGATGATTTCAGCCACTCTGAGCACTCCCCCCACTCTCCCAAATCCTGGGAGGGTGTTCCTTGTGCTAAAATCACATCCCATGGGAAGGAGGATCTCTGTATCCCCACAGACCACCCCAAAATTCCCATACCCACAGCACTCAGTGTTTCTCCTTTCCTTGGTGTAATGAGTTGTGCCAGCACCCAGCCATATCCTGAGTGAGCTGCAGCAGGGATCTTGGCCCTGAGACCCTCTTCTGGGGTGAAAATATCCAGATTTAGGGGGGGAAATGGAGTGTTTTAGACCACTTTGGGAATGGGATTTGCTGCCTGGGGCCTTCCTGCAGCTGCTGAAGGAGGAGCTAACCCTGCCTCAAGAAAAATTATTCCCACCCCACCAAAACATGCCAAAATTTTAAGAGTAAATAAATACAAGTTGTTTTTCCCTCATTACAGCCTGTTCCTGCTAGCAGCTCCTGATGGGAGAGTCTCTAGGGTGTCACAATAGGGCTGTGCTAGGAGCTACCTGAATCTTGGCAACTCCTTGAAAACACCATTCCCAGTTTGAGAGAATCTGGAATTTCTGCACCTTTTCTTTCTCTGTGTGCTTGTTCCCAGGGTAGATCCCACTAGAGGGAGCTGGGACATAGTGGGAGCCACTGGTCCACGGAGACAGTGCATGGTGAATTCCCAAGCTTAACAATTTTAACACATCCTCAGCTCTATTTCTACGAAAATCCTGGAAAGAAAAGGATTGGAAATAAACTGGACCTGCTTCCACCCATCCCAAAGCAATGAGCAAACACCTCTGCAACAAACAGCATCGCCCTGGCATGTAAAACTTCCTTGTGCAGCCAGAAAAGCCCCTGGCTGGCACCATCTCCCAAAACAGGATGATGCTATTCCATCCAATCCTGTATTGCCTCAATCGCTCAGCCTCTGGCAGGAAATCACTCAGGGGAAAAAATCCTATCTGGTCCTCTTGGGAAGTATTAAAGCAGGAGGTTTGGCTGGGTTTGGTAGGGTTTCCTAACCTAAGCAGCCTTTCCCTTGGGAAAGCATCCCTTGATGCTCTGCCCTATGTCCCACACGTGCCATAAAGTTGGCAGATGGCAGCCACTGAGGAGAGGATCAGCCACTGCCACCCCTGGGTGCCAATCACCACCACTCCATGGTGCCAGTCACCTTTTTGGGGCATGTCAGCCCATCCCTGGCTGCCAGTCACCTCCATCCCTGGGCATCAGCCACTGCCACCCCTGGGCACCAACCACCGCCATCCCTGAGCACAAGTCACCTCTTTTCCCTGGTGTCACCTCATCCCTGGCTTCCAGTCTCTCCCTCCCTGCTACCAGCCTCTCATCTCTGGACAGCAGTCAACCCCTCCCTGGCCCCAGCAGGTCTGGGGGAAGCCCCTGCCATGGGAACAGGACCTGTGGCACAGAAGAGGAGCCGTGCCCGAGCCGGCCCGACGCCGTACGGAATCACATCCGGGGCTGCATTCCCTCCCTGCCCAGCCTCTCCCTGCTCTCCCACGGGTAAGGACAGTCCAAGCTGCTCTCCAAAGAGTAACTTCTTGAAAGGAAGTAAGAGCATAAATCAGCAGCTCTGATTCAGCCTCGCTTCGGTTACTAATAATATTCCCGTGTTTATTCGCAGGCCCGGGGCTGGAGATGTTTGCTTTTCCCTCGGCTGTGGTTTTTCCCAGGCTCCCAGCTCACAGAGGAGCATTGATTTGGTCAGGGATGCTCCCATGGAGAAACTCGGCAGCACCACCGGGATGGGGAGGATGAGGAGGAGGAGGAGGAGGAGGAGGAGGAGGAGGAGGAGGGGGAGGAGGAGCAGGGCAGCTTCAGCCCCAGTGCACGGGAATTCAGTTGTTTTCCCTTCTTGGACTTCTCGGCCGCGGTGATTCATCCCGGGAGGACACGGCCTGGCTGCAATTCTGCTTTTAAAGTGTGATGAAAAAAAATGGGAATGAAAAAATAGAGAATAAAGGAGTAGGGACAGTTTTTCCAAGGCAGGGTGGAAGGATGCTGGGCATCCCTGTGCTGTCCAGGGGAGCAGCAGCACCGGGAGCAGTGCCAGTGGGATGGGGAATGGGGAGCTGTAGGACACTCATCTCCCAAAGCAACAAAAATTCCTCCTCTAAATGCACAGTGGGGCTTTTCCTGTGGGATTTTCACAAGAAATCGGGGTTTCCACCAATGGCACTGGGGAGAGGGACTCTTCCCTCTGCCAAAATTCAAAGCTCAGGACTGTGCTGGTGCATCTGCTACATCCTCCCTGCACTGCTGGCAGCATCCCATGGATCCCCCCTCTCCATGCCCCCCTTGCCACCCGATGGGAGATGCTCACCCCAATTTAACCTTCCCCGATTACCACCCATCCCCTGGCACATCTGCAGAGCCCTTACAAAACCAGTGGTCCAGGGCAGAGCTGGGGGCTTGTGGCCCCCCGTTTGCTGCCAGCCTTTGCCGAGTCCTGGAGCTACTTTCACCAAATATGGAAGGTTTTTTTTGCCTCCGGTTTTCGGCACGCAGGCCACGGCCCAAGAGCGCAGCTTTCCAGATGCTGAGGTCAGCCCAGCTCTTCTTCCCTCCCCCTGCTCCTTCCCTGCTGCCTCCCAGTGGGTTTGGCCCTGCACCCACCAGGACAGGAGTGATTCCACCCCCTCAACTCACTGGAATCCCTGGATGCCCCACCAGCATCCTCTGCTGCTGGCACAAGCCTGACCCCGCATCCCACACCACCCCAAAAGCAATGGTTATTAGCATTTTGGGGGACAAGGAAGCCAGGGAGAAGGGTACCTGATGCTGGCACACCCTGGCATCACTGCTGGATGCCAGCCTGGCACAGGTGGGTGGGAGGTGCCCTGGCTGCCTGGTGGAATGGGGTCAGGAGTCTTGGGATAGCCAGGAGGGAGCCAGCCTGGCATGCTGGGCACCAGGAGGTGTTTGGTACCCAGGAGCTGATGGGGATCCAGGTCTCCACGTGGAGCCAGAATCCCAAGCACACCCGAAGCCAAGAGATATTCAGGAGTCAAAGATGATGGATGCTCAGAAGCTGATAGCTGCTCAGGAGCCACCCTGGAGGCCATGGGCACCCAGAAGCCAATGGGGACTCCCTGGGTACCCAGGAGCTGATGGATGCCCAGGATCCAAAGAGACTCTGGGCACCCATGAATCCATGAGCACAAAGGAGCCAGCAGACACCCACAGGACTGTGGGCATCCAGAAGCCAGTGGGCACCCAGAGGGGACAGGGATGCGGGAGCTGATGGATTCCTAGCATCCACCAGGTGTCAGGAGTCCATGGACACTCACAAACCCAGAAGTAATCACAGGCCCCCCTGAGCTGATGGCCCTCTAGGTGCCAAACCAGTACCAGGAGTCCACAGGCACCCAGAAATGTCCTCCAGTAGCTGACAGATAGCCAGGAGCTGACAGACGGATTCTCAGGATCAAACAGGTACTAGAAGTCCGTGGGTATCCACAAATCCACAAGCACCCAGGAGCTGATGGATACCCAGGAGCTGATGGACACCCAGGAGCTGATTATACTCAGGAGCTGATGGACACCCAGGAGCTGATGGATACCCAGGAGCTGATGGAGGAGGTAGGAGACCTGAACACCCCACTCCATGCCCCTGCCAGGATTTCTCCTGTCCCTCCTGCCTGGATCCATGCCCTGGAAGCAGCTGAGGTGCAACAGCAGCCTTCCCCCAGCTGTGCCCCACAGACTCCCAGTGCCTGGTGCTCCCCGGGTCCCCTCCCCCGGCTGCAAGCAGGACAGCAGGGATCTGGGGAGGGGGGGGAAGCACAGAGCTCGCCAGGAACGCCCACAGCCCACGTCACATCACAGCCCAGGCGAGAGGTGACAGCTTCCCTGCCCTGACATTGTCACAGCAGCACCCTGGGGTGGGGAGGGGGGGTGGAACAGGGGGGTTCAGCATCCACTGACCTGCGCCAGCTTGGGACGATGGAGGGCCGAGCTCCCTCTCCGCTCACCGAGGCTCTGAGCCATCTACATCCCATCTCACCGGGGTTTTGGGCAACCCAAAAAAACCCGAAAGGACCAAACCCGATCCCCTACCGCCAGCGACGGTGTTTCTGCCGAGGGGTCAGGATGAAACTCTTCCAAAAAAAAAAAGAGCAAGAAGAAGGATGCCAAATCAGGGCAGGCCGACGAGTCTGCTGCTACTCCAGCTAAAAAAAGCAGGAAACCATATCCCAGGCTCGGAGATGCCAATCTTCCCATGCAAACAACTCCCTTTTTGTTTTTTTTGGAGAGTACCGGAGGGCTTGGGAACAGGCAGTCACAAATAGCAACTCCACGGCACCACCAAGGAAACGTCCTCCAGCCCCGGGGACCACGCAGGGATGCTGGTGACCCCACAGCAGGACAGTGCCTTCTCCAGGGGGCACCTGGTGGTGGCTGTCCCCTCAGTGGGATGCTGACTCCTCCAGAGGAAACCTGGTGGTGGACACGACCACAGGTGTCCTTTTCCCAGCACATCCGTGCAGGGATGTCCTGGTGGGGCTCACTGCTGTCCTGGATGTCACTGGTGGGCTGGAAGGTGATGGCCATCTCCTGGTTCCCAAAAAGGGACACGCCTGGGGTTTCTGGGACAATGCACAAGCCCCACATCTGCTCCCATCAATCCTTCCACCACTTATCAATCCTTCCACTGCTCACATTAAAGGGATTCTGCTCCAAATACCCTACAAAAGGTGCAGGGGAGCACCAGGCTCAGGGGCAGCCCCCAGCTGCACCCAGGAATGGTGGGCATGAGGGCAGGAACTGGGCAGACTGGGATCAGCCTCCTGTTCCCCGGAAGCTGAGCGGCTCCAACGGGAATTTGCACAAAGAGGGAGTTACTGGAATACTTTTACCCAGATGCTGATTTTCGTTCTCTCTCCCATTGGCCGGGCTGCAGTTCCCAAAGAACCAAAAGCAAACACACTATTTTTAGAGAAGAGTTCATTTACTGGAGCCATTCCCTTTGAAATTCCTCACTCACCCTCTCCATGGAAACCAAGGGAGTCCGGAGAAACAGCCCCACCGGGACCAACCATCAGAGCTTTAAAAAGAGCCACATTGAGGGACAGGGGGTGGAAGTGGCTGATTTTTCCTCACTGGACACATCCTGGCCTGGAAGCACCATGGTGGAAATGGCAATGCTTTTGTTTCAGTGGGCTCTGTCTGTGCAAGCCGAGCTTG
Organism: Alethe castanea; assembly: GCA_024734035.1. Taxonomy (NCBI): domain Eukaryota; kingdom Metazoa; phylum Chordata; class Aves; order Passeriformes; family Muscicapidae; genus Alethe; species Alethe castanea. The sequence continues at coordinate 1,150,717 of JANRGV010000051.1, forward strand.
ATGCCTTCAGGAGGAGACATCCTGGAAGATGGACCATGTTCTCTTGGGAAATCATGCCTGGATAGTGTGTGGGGATTGCTGTCTTGGATGGGTGGAGGGGGTGGCTGGATGGGAGCATGGACATGGATGGGAGGAGATGGATGAGGATGGATGGATGGATGGATGGATGGATGGATGGATGGATGGATGGATGGGAATCTCCTTCCCTGTTTTCCAGGGCATGCCCTGAGAGAAGAGAGAACTGTACTGGCCAGACCCCAGTGCTGCCTTGCTGCACCTTCCCTTCATTTGAGGGCCTCTCCTTCTCCATCCTGGATTTAGGAGAAGTTCCTGCTGCAGCTCTGAAGCTGTGGGATGGCCCATGGGACCTGCTGTGACCAGGTGAGGGAGCTCAGCAAGGGGAGACCTCAGCACATCACCTCTCTGGACACTCCCATCACACAGGGATCAATACCCAGGAGAAGTCTCTCCCTCTTCAGAAATATCCCTGGGAAAGGCTCTAAATCAGAGAATGAGAGAATCACAGAACGGTTTGGACCAGATGGCACCTTAAGTTCATCTTGTTCCTACCCCCTACCATGGGCAGGGACACATCCCACTAGAACAGGTTGCTCCAAGGCCCATCCAGCCTGGCCTTGAACACTTCCAAGGATCCCACAACCCTTGCAACGACGGATTAAGGCTGCAGGAACAAGCTCTGGGAAGCTTTGAGCTTCCATCCCAGCTGGGTTTGGCAGGAGGTTACCTGGAGGTTACATCTCAGAGAGGCCGACCTGCTGCTTCCCTGGCAAGAGCAGATGGAAGAACAAGGCCACCTCCTCCCAGAAGCTTGGGAGGCATGTGATTTTCCATGGAAAAGCCCAGGCATCTGTGCACAGATGCAGGCAGGGTGCAGGCAGGCTGCCCAGTGCATCTCTTGAGAATACATCCCAGCACCAGGGATCTCCCTGTGCCTATCTGGGAATATATCCCAGCACTAGGCCCTCTCCATATCCCCTTAAGTGTACCCCAGCACCAGGGACCTCTTCCCTATACATGTATCCCTTCTCTCCAGGACTCCTTGTTGCAGGGATGCACATCCACACAAATTCCAAGCACTTCCCTGGATGCACAAGCTCCAGAACCAGCCTCTCCCTGTGCACCCCTCCATGCCCACTCCAGCTCCAGGGAGCTCCTGGTGCACCCCAGCTCCAGGGACACTCCACAGGCTGGAAGCTGAGCCCATTCCAGCCTCCCACCCTCGCTGCAGTCCTGGATCCTGCCAAGAGCCTGACCTTTGGATCAGGCAGCCACGGGCCAAGGCCAGCCCCCAGGACCAGCTCAGCCCAGTGCTAACCCTGTCTCTCCAGGGCTGGATCCTGCCCTGCACCACCATTCCAGGCCTCAGAGGATGCACATCCCACGAGGATCACCCCCTCTCGTGGAGCTCGCTGCCTAATTAATTAGAGGCTTTTAATTAAAGTGGGGGGCCAAGGGACAAAGCAGCCCTGTTCAAGGCTCTGGCAGAGAGGAAGGAAAGGGGCAGAAATGGGCAGAGTTAAGGGGATTTTGGCACTGGGGAAGGAAAGAGGTAAAAATGAGCAAAGATAAGGGATTTTGGCAGCGAGGAAAGAAAGAGACAAAAACGGGCAGAGTTCAGGGGATTTGGGCTGGGCCACCCCCCTGGACATGTTGCCTGGCCCTGTGCCATTGATGCCAGGGTCCATCCACGCCACTGACAGGCAGCAGCACCTGATTCCAGCCAACTGCTCCATCCCACATCCCACCTCTCTGAAGGGCTGCCTGAGTGCCTCAGTTTCCCCTCACTCCAGCATTTCACTGAGCACTGCAGATCCAGTGACACAAAACCCAGGCAAACCATTGGAGCAGGGAGAGGAAAGCCAAGATTTGCCTGTTCCCACCTCTTCCCTGCAGCTGCTTTAATTCCAGATTTCCAAAAAATGAGACGACTCCCAAAAGCCCCAAACCCGGTTTTTATGGGGATTTGCAGAAACGAAACGGAGGCAAACTAAGTCCAAAGATGACAAACTTTAGGAATATATGGGCAGTGCGTGGATTTGGCCTTTGAGCCGTCCCCACAGCGAGGAGGAGCCTCTGGAGGATGCGGGATGAGCTGGGATGGAGGAAAGGGGGTGGCTGACGCAAGCGTCCCTGGGAACGTGACCCCGCTGACGTGATTCCCTCTGGGGTCCCCCTCCATCCCTGATGGCTTTTCCGGGGTGCAGCAGGTGGGGAAGGCAGCGGCCAGGGCGCTGGGGGCCACGTTCCCACGGCTCCCGTGCTCCCCAGAGGTGCTATATTTAAATCAATATTTTCCTGTTTAGTCCAAGCGCTGCTAAGTCAACAAACACAGCGTGACAGCGAACATACCTAATTTTCCGTCCCCAGACGGATTCAGCCGTGGGGGGAAGAAAGATCCAAGGGGTTGCCAGCCTGGCATCCTGCTCATACTTTCACTGAGCAGCAAACGGACCCCAAATCCATCCCAAATGCATCCTAAATGCACCCTGGCTTGCTGCTGGGCTCTGTGGGGCTGCACGTGGGTGTACACATGTGTGCTTGTGTGCTGCCCATTCCAGCAACTTTTGGGATGCTGGAAGCAGGAAACCATCTTTATCTTGAGTTTTGGGGTTCTTTTCTTGCACAGGACCTGCCAGAGTGGGATGTGCTGCTTACGACCCCTGAGGGATGAAAAGCCTGGTGCATGAGGCACGGAGTGAAGGAGTTCCTCTGCACCCAGGATGAACAGGATGGCTCCAGCCCCATGGAGAATTGCTGGAAAGCACCCAGGACAAACAGTGCTGCCCCCGAGGGAGAGCAGCACGTTACACCTCAGGGCAGGATGTGCCAGATGCACCTCTGCCAAAGCCACCACCAAACCATGGCAGATGGGGAAATATCCTGGGGGAATGATGCTGCAGGGATGCTCAACCCCAAGAGAGTACCTTGAGGGTGAAAGATTTTGGGAGAGAACATTTTAAGGGAGCATCACCAGAGGTGCCAGACCCTATTATTAATCCCTTCCCAGTACAGTCTGCTGGAGATGGACCCCATCTCACCATGACCACCATGATACGAGATGGATGCTCCCATCCCCCAGAATTCCCAAGTGGAAGTGACCATTTCCCCATCAGACTCACAGCCTCACAACGCTGGCCCTTCATTGAGTTAGGGAGGGGGAAAAAATCTAAAAGTGAAAAATAAACCTTATTTCTTCTCTGCTGGTCAGGGAGCACATAAATCTCTGTTCCCAGTGCCAAGTTATATCCGGTCCTCAGTGCTCTCACTCAGAATTAAAGCAACTCCCTTGCAGGGCTCCGTCCCCCTCCACCCCCCCAGGCAAAGCTGGTGCCATCAGAAATAAAACATCCCAGCTCCACCATCTAATAAATCAAAAGGAGAAATAAAAAATCCTGGTTTCAGTTAGGATATGGCTGGAGCACAAAGAAATCCCACGGCAGGAGAGAGATTTCAAGATACAAGCTGTGGTGTTGCCCTTAAAAGGGAAAATTCGCACCCTCTTCCCCGAGGCCGGAGGGTTCAGGCAAGGTGAGGAGCAGCATCCTCAGGGTGTGCTTCCACAGGGTGGCCTATCCACCTGAGGACATGCTCAGCCAAACAGGGCTCCCAGCTGGCTCAAATCCACCCAAAATCATCCCAAAGTTGGGATCACACTGAGCAGGGCTGGGGGTGTGGGGTCAGCAGAGCATCCCTGATATTGGGGCCATCAGGTACCGGCCCCAGGACACCACAGGGACCTGCCTGAGTAAGAAATATCTCTCTATAAATTATTAATATATATATTATATAAACTGAACATATTAATTATTTAGAAATGCCACTGGGTGCACAGCCTCGTGTTGGGGACCTGCCAATGTCCCCAAGGCGGCACCAGCCAAAGCTCCAGGAGGTTCCTCATTAACTCATTTTAATTAGAACACTCCACGGTTTCACAGCAGTTTTCAGCCCATGATCACAGGAGACAAAACTGGTTCATCAGGAAAAAATGCTGCCAGATTCACCCCAAATTCACCCAAAACATCTCCAAGGATGTCTTGCTCAGTGGCCAAGAGTGGCCATCCCTGTTCTCAGCCACCAATGGTTGTTGTCTGGCAGTGGGGACAACAATGGGAGAAGGAGCTGGATGGGGAGCAGAAATCCCTGGAGAATATTTTGTTGCTGCAGGGATGATGGATTCCAAGAGAATAACCTGGGGAAATGATGCTGTGGGGATGCCAGACCCCAGGAGAACCTCCTGGGGACGGTGGTGCTGCAGAGCTGCTGGATCCCATGAGAATATCCTGTGAGGAGGATGCCAGACCCCAAGAGAATATCCTGGGGGGAAGATGCTGCAGGGATCTCGATTTTGGGAAGACCCAAAGGAAAGCAGCCTTGCTCCACGTGGCTCTGCCCTGGCCAGCAAGGGTTACAGGGCCGGGCTCAGCCCCGGGGACTTCACGCTTGGCTGCCGGCGGCTGCTGGAAGGGAATGGTCCGGCCCATCCTCTGAAACCAGCATGGGAGCAGGGGAGAGAGCCCTGCCAGCATCATTCCTGCGAGATCTCGGCAGATCCCCCGCGGGAACGGGTATTTCTGGGCTTCTCCCAGAGCTATTCAAAGCCCCGTGGGTGCTGGCACTGCTGTGCCGCAGCAGGAGGTGATGCTTCCAAACCCTTCCCGGCACAAACACCCGGAGTGATGGGAACCCAAGCCCGTGTCCAAACAACAGCCAAGGGGCCAGCAGTGCCAAAAACCCATCCCAGGAAAGATCCCAAAGCACAAAGCTGCGCTTCGAGGTGAGCAGAGCACCTTCACATCCCCCAGGCTGCACCAATTCTTGCCCAGAGAGGATCAAAGTTTTACCTATCGATCAAACATTCAGTGCATGCACAAAAATATTTTTCCCACCCACCAGCATGGCAATGCTCATGATCCCAAGTAGAGGGATGGTGTTTTTTTTGGGGGAGAAAATGCACATTTGCTCAATAACGGGTATAACGTGAGGAATCCCAAGCAGAAGGATTGTTTAAGCCTTCCCAGCCAAGGAAAAGGCAGTTTTTGGTTCAGCATCTCAGGGATGGCCAATTTATCAGTACCTTATATAGCATCACTGAGAGATGTTATATAGAAACATAAAATTATATATATATATATTTTTAAAAAACCCTCTTCCACCAAAACTTCCACTGAAAACTGCTTTTTCCCATCCAAAAATCGCCTTTATCAGGGAGGTTGCTCCAACAAACAAGAGCCCATTCCCTGGGAGCCACCGGAAAGGGCCAAGAGGGCTCTTGGCCATCCAGCAGTGCCTCTGCAGATGGGAATTTGTCCACCACAAGGGACACGTGACAGACCCCCAAGGCCACCAGTGCTTTGGATGGGTGGAGTACCCCATGAAACAAAGGTGCTTTTAGGATGGATGGGCACTTACCACCTGCGGCTTGGTCCTGGGGCCGTGCTCGTCGGGCAGCCGCGGGCAGCGGGGCAGCCGGGGCGGCGGGGCAGCGGCTGGCGAGCGGGGTCCGTCCCCAGCACCGGGGGACGTGTCACCTGAGTTGAGGGCCAGCATGTACCGCTTGGTGACATCCTCCAGCGAAGGAGGCTGGGGGGTCGGGAAGGATTTCCCAGGTGAGCGGCCGGCAGCCGGCGCAGGGAGGTGGTGGCCGGAGGGGACGGGCGGCTCGGGGACGGTGATGGGGACGAAGGTGGCGGGCTCGCTGGTGTGACGGACGTGCTTGGTGGCCGGGCGGCTCTTGGCGAGGACGGCGGGCGCCGGGGGCGGCTGGTTCTCCTGGTGAGCCGCGCGGTTGGAGCGCTTCTTGGAGCTGCGGCGGGCGACGCGAGGGGACAGCACGTCGGCCAGCTTGGGGTCAAAGCCATAGCCACGGGCGGTGCCCGGCGCTGCCGGCTGTGCTGAGAGGATGGGCTCGCTGCTGGACGGGGGAATGCTGGGCTCCAGCTCGCTGATGGCCTCACCGGGACCCTCGAAGGCGCCGGCCGCCAGCTCGCCGCGGCGGCTGGGGTCACTCAGCGACTTCTTCTTGATGGTCTTGCCGTTGGCCTTGTCATCGCCCAGCTTGGCCATGGCGCCGGGCTGGCTGACGATGGTGCGGATGAGGCTGCTGTAGTCACGGGGCCCATCGCTGCCCAGGGACAGGTCGCTGCCCGCGCTGCCCGCGCTGCCCGCGATGGCCGCGGGCTGGGGGATGCCCGCCTTGGCGCTCAGCGAGCCCAGCAGGTTGCTGTCGACGGAGAAATTCTTCGCCTCCTCCGCCACCGAGCATCTCCGGTGAGGCATGGGGTCGCTGAGGGAGCGGTAGGGCTCGGTGCCACCCTCGCTGCCGCCCTCCATCCCATTGGCGCCCGCGGACGGGAACTTACGTCGGCGCCGCAGGCTGCCAGGGGTGCTCGGCGTCTCGGCTCTGCCAGCTGGAAGGTCTTCAACACCCGCCGGGTGAGCGGGCAGCGGCGTTTCGGAGTCACCGGCTGCCGGCCCCGCACTGGGCAGCATCCAGGCCTCCACAGCTTCATGCAGGTCTTGGAAGGGCATCCCCACAGGCTCCGGCTCCGTGACGATGCCCTCGTCCGTCACGCTCGACTCGTGACCCGACAGCTCTTCCACGGATTTAGCGTGAGAGAGGTTCTCCTCCAACTCCACGTCCTTCAAACATCGTGCGCTCTCCACCTGTCCCCGAAGGGCCGCGTCCATCGTCCCCGTCGGTGCCACCACCTCAGCACCCTCCACACCTCCGCTGTCCTTCTGCTCGGCAGCAAAGCCGTAGTCCTGCTGGGAACCCATCCTGCTGATCTTCTCGAACACCTGCCTCGCCTCCTGGATGTACTGGTCCTGGATGACCATGGGGAGAGGATCCTCGTCCCCCTGCTGTCTCCCATCTGGAGCCACCCGGTCCTGGCTGTCCGTAGAGGCCAGAAGGAGCTCGGAGGAGCTCTGCTTCATGGTGCTTTGTAGGAAAAGCCGCCGCGTCCCGGATTTTTCGGAGCAGGTGAAGGACTTAGCGCGACGCAAAGTGGCCGTCAGGTCTTTGAGCGTCGGCCGCTCGCCCGGCGCCCAGCGGTTTTGGGGATGAGTGGCACCGCAGCTGCCCGGGGAGGAGCTGGCAACGCTGGAGCATCCATCGGAGCCCACGTCAAGGCCGACCCTCACCCCTTTCTTCTTCACCTTCAGCTCGGAGAGGTCTGCTTTGAGGAAGCTGAGGAGAGTCAGGGTCTCGGTGGCAATGTCGGGGTTGGACAGAGACTTGCGGTGCTTGGCCCGCTCCCCTTCCAGCCCTGGCTGGTGCAGGCTCTCGCTCCCATAGTCCGGTTTTGCCTTGGCCACGCTCTGGGGCAGCTTGGGGCGGACGCGGACCCCCGGCTGTCCCCACGCCAGGCCATCGCTGGCCCCGAAACTGGGCGATCGATAGATACCATAACCTGCCTGGAGAGTCCGTCCTTGGCTGGGCCAACAGGCTCCAAACTGCTCCTCTTCCTTCAGCGTCTCCGTGCTGGAATAACGACTGCTGCTGCGGGACCCGCCGGGGCTGCCGAAGGGCAGGATGTTCACCTTGGAGACGCGGGCCACCACGGGCAGCGGGTGGCGGGGGACCACCCGAGCGCAGCCTTCGGCCTCGGCATCGCCATCCGCCGCGCCCTCCTGCTTCTTCTTCCGCGCGGCGCGGGGCCGGAGGGCAGCGCTCTGCCCCTCGCCCTCGCTGCCCGACGAGGCGCGGGGAGAGCGGGCCGCCGCCGCTTCATCGTCCCCGTTGGAGCGGGGTGATGGGGAGGAGGAGGGCGGTTGCGGTCGAGCCGAGTTATGCCAGGAATGCGGGCCGGGCTCCGGCGGAGCTCCGCGGGGAGAGCGGAGCGCCGGGTGCGGGACGCGGCTGCGGGGCGGAGGCGGCGGGGGAGCTCCGCGGGCGCTCCCGCTCCCGTTCCCCATCCCATTCCCGGTGGCCGCCGCGGGCTGCCGGCAGCTTTCCCCGAAGAGTTTCCGCATCGCCGGGACGCTGGGCCAGCGCGGCGGCTCCGCGTTCAGCCCCGGGCCCGGCGGCGACGGCGGCGGCGGCGGGGGCGGCGGTGGAGCCGGGGACGGCGGCTGAGCCCCGGCATGAACCGGGCCCGGCGGCTCCGGCTCGGTAAAACGAAGCGAAAGCTGCCGTACCGACGGGGCCAGGCTGCCAAAAGCCCGGCCCGGTTGCTGCTCCGCGATCGGCGCTGAAACTTTCCTAGCCGGGAAGAAGAAGGAGGAGGAGGAGGAGGAGGAGGAGGAAGGCGGGGAGGAGGCGGGCAGGAGGCCATGAATACTATCACTAGCACAGGGGGTCAAAAGCTAAATGAAAGCCCTTAGGCAAACAGT
>JANRGV010000051.1:1167757-1216578 GCA_024734035.1 Alethe castanea
ATAAATATAAATATAAATATAAATATAAATATAAATATAAATATAAATATATACCTCTATACCTAAATACATGTCTGCACATCTTTCTGCATATATTTCTCACTACATCAAACCATATCTATGGCTCTCCACACACACACATTACATATTTATAAGTATAAATCTCCCCACTCACACACACACACATACACAAACTTCCACACCCCTATACACAAAGATGTCCCTGAGCACATGGAGTCACACTTCTGTTGATACATAACTCCACCCATATATACAGAAATATGTCTATGCATCTATACACACATGTCTGTACAGACATGCTCAGATATAGGAATATATTTATACCTCTGGATTTATATATGCACAAATACATATAAATACATATATAAAAGGTAGAGGTCAGGCTACTGGCACCCGCAGCAGAGGTGACGAGGAAAACCAGGTCCCCCGAGTAGATTTAAGCACATTTAGGTGCAAAACAACCTCTGGCATGGGGCTGATCCCTATGGATGCCTGAGGGATGCAGGAGTGTCCCGGGTGCACCCCAGACCATGGGAGCAGAGGGACAGGGGAGAGCCCACCCTGCACCAGCCCTGCCAGGGGGATCACGGTGGGATTTTGAACCCTGCTCCACGGGAAGAGCTGCCAAACCTCCCCAAGAGCAAAGTCCGGCAGCTTCCATTCGGAGTGGCTCTGGGATCACCCCAAATCCCAGCCGAAGCTCAGATGTTCTCTGGATCTGACCCCATTCTCTCCTGTTCCGCCTCATCCTGCCCAGTTCAATTCGATCTGTTCAGGTCCAGTCCTGCCCAGTCTGCCCCATCCTGCCCAGTTTGGTGTGACTTGGATCCCACCCTGAGGGGTTCAGCCTTGCCCCCTCGGGTCGGATCCTGCCCGGCTCGCTCTGACCCACTCTGATCTCATCCTGTCCAGTTGGGTCTGACCCCGTTGGGTCCCATCTTGCCCTGTCCAGTTCTATCGTGCCCACTCGGATCCCATCCTTTCCCGGTTCGGCTTGTCCCGTCTCCCGCTCCCCATTCGCGGCGCTTACCGGCAGCGGGATGTGCCGGGAAAGAGCGGGCTCACTCTGACCCTGTAAGATCCCATCCTGCCTGGGTGGGTCTGACCCTGTCCTACCCGGTCCAGTCCCACCCTGTCCGGTCCAGTCCCATCCCGTCCTTCCAGCCCTACCCTGCCCGCTCCTCTCTGGCACACTTGAATTCCATCCTTTCCCGGTTCGGCTTGTCCCGTACTCCCGGTACGCGGCACTTACCGGAGCGGGATGCGCCGGGAGGCAGCGGCTCCACTCTGACCCTGGAGGGTTCCATCCTGCCCTTTCCAGCCCATCCCGCCCTTTCCAGCCCCATCCTACCCGGCTCACTCTGACCCACCAGCCCCACCCTGCCCGTTTGGCTCGGATCTTTCAGGGTCCCAACCTGCCCGGTTCACTCTGGCCCTGCGGGGTCCCATCCGGCCCGGTTCGGTGGGTCCCGTTCCCTCCGTCCGCGGCACTTACCGGCAGCGGGATGCGGCGGGAGCCGCGGCTCGGAGCGCTCGGAGCCGCCCCGGTTCCCCACCGCTCCGCCCCGGGGCCGCCCCGCTCCGCCCCGCTGCGGCCCCGGCACCTGCGGGAGCGCCCCGAGGGGGCTGGGGAGGGCTCACAGCTGGCCTGCGGCGGAGAAACAGCTGGCCTGGGGGCGCCCAGCGTGGGGGGCTGCCGGGCAAACATCTGGCTCAGGGTTTTGGGCGAGCATCTGTATCAAAGCGGGCGTCGCGGGGCTTCCGAAAGCCCCGAAAGTGGGATTTGCGGGGTGGGATGCCCACGGCCTAGGGAGCAGCTGGATTGTCGTGGCCCTGGGTGTCGGGGACAGGGTCTCCCTGCGGCACCGGGGCGCAGCCAGAGGGGTCGGTGCCTCCCGTACCCATTAACCAGGCGGTCAGTGCTCCGCGCTTCCTGAGCAGGGCTATTAAAGAGCAATAAGGCAAAGAACCCCGGGGGGACGGCTTGGGTATGGAGCGGCAGATGCATAAACAGCGCTGGGATGCTGGTGAGATGACGGGCTTGACCCTTTCTCTCCCTGGAAACCCTCTAGAATTATTCCCTGCTTTCTCTCTGGGGGCCTGTGATGGGTCTCGGTGGATGTGGAAGGGAAGGAGGTGCCGAAGGCATTACCCAGACAATGGAACTCCAAACGGGGGGCTCCTCAGCGTCACCTCATTGAGCCGGCAGCCAGATTTGCCGTGAGAGGCTTTGGGTTGTACGGAACGGATGGTGCAGCGGAATGAGGCATCTGGATCCTGCTGCAGTGGACAACACGAGCTGTCATCGATCCTGGCGTGAGCCCACGGCCAGGCCGGGCAGCGTGGCCGCGGGAGAGATGGGCTCTGGCAGGATCTGACACGAATATTCGCAGCCACAGCCAGGCTGGAGCCATCCCTCACATCCCGGGGCTGCCCGGGCTTGTGGGGTTGGGTTGGCGATGGCTCGGTGCCCCGGTGAAATTCCCCGCTCCCTCAGCCTCCACGGGGAGAGGAAAACTGGGGGGGAAATGTGCTTTTCCCCAGAAAACACACCTTGTGCAAACAAGCCCAGCGTCCTGGGATGGGGAGCCCAGGACTTCCTGCGAGCATCCAGGGAATGCAGCTGGGGATGGACGCGACTCATTCCCCAGGGAAGTGACAGGGAGGGAATCTATCCCACCTCCAGAGCTGTCTCTGGCTTTGGGGAAGGCTGGCGTCCTCCCTCCTTGCTGGTCCCCAAGGTGAACAGCCGGCTGTCCTGCTGTGGGGACACTGTAAATAGTGCCGGGAGTGTGAAAAAACAAAAAATGTGATAGTGGCTCCTGGCTGCCTGCCAGCTCCAAACACCTCCCCCGAGCCACAAGCCCAGCCCTAGAGCACCTGGAATTAATGGGAAATCACCAAAAATGACATTCTGGGGGCTGAGCAGGGATAGGAGAGGCAAATGTGGCGGCAGTAGCTGGGTCTAAAAAGAAGAGGTTTCAAGGAAAGCATTGTTTTGATACCTCTTTTTCTTCATACCAAAGGATCATTGGGAAAAATAAGTGGGGAAAGGGACTAGCCTGGGCTCCTCTTGGAGTCTGACCGAGTGAATTAATCTTTGGCAGAAAGGCCTGGCTCGGTGGCTGGCTTTGAGTTTCCGAGCCCCTGGTTTCTGTTCCTCCGGCTGCATGCTGCCAGTAACTGCATTAGCTCCTGAGTGCAGGTGACCTTTGCCACTGCTGCTCCTGGGGGAATTGCACCTTCTCACTGGTATCCAGGCTTCCAGCTGCCAGCAGATCCCAGAATGGCTGCGTGTAGGCAGGAGCATCTGTGGTCAAAGCCAGGGAGGCAGTTTGGAGCTGGGACCGTGGTCTTTCAACAGCTGCAAAACCTCCTGGAGGTGAAAAGCAGCATTTTTCAAATGCTGGAGCTTTGTGGGAGCCTCAGGGCTGGGATGTCCCCACCACCAGATGCTGGCTGTCCCCATGGGGAGGTTCCTCAGAGCTCTCAGGTTCTTCCCCAGCACAGACATGCAGGGATCAGGCCAGGTCCCTTCTGCCTCGGGCTCCGCCGCGTCTCACCAGACCGGAGACGTCTTGCATGAAGAATTTCATCACATCTAAAAGCTATTTCTAACGGAAATGGAGTTAATCTCTCATGTCCTGACAACTCCAGCCTGCCAGGGTGGTGGATCTGGTTGAGCTTGCTCATGAGGAGGTGACATTTGATGACAACTTTCTCTTTTTAGACCAGCTCAGAGGATATGGTCACCCCAGAGTCTTCCATGGACATCTGCTATACCAGCACCTTTGAGTCCCTGGTTTTTTAGTAGAGAAGGTGTTTGCTGGAGAAAGTCTCATCTCCTGAGGTCTACTCTGATGGAGCCCTGCACCTTCTTGCTGCAACCAGAGTTCACCACAGCCAGAGCAGAGCAGCCAGCTGGGGTGAAGTCAGATGAGTCCTCTCACTGCCGGACTTCTGAGGCAAGAAACTGGTCACCCTCCACTGCCATGAGTGGTCCTTCACAATTTGAACCTTCACCATTTGTGGTCAGCTTTCCCTCTTCAAGGACAGAGCTGGGGTCTGGCATGGGGACATCTCCAAACTTCTCATGGTTGAGTGGAAATCAAATGCCTCCAGGCTGACCACAATCCTTCATTTAGTTCCTTGCCCTTCATCCTGAAAACCCTTAGGTTTTCACCTCTCTGTGGCTCTTCTCATCCTGGGAGATGAAAGGATGTCCAAAAGTAGGTTCAGATCCCTGTGGGGACCTGGAGGATCTGTCCATGCTGCCTGGGGGTGATGGTGGAGCACCCCACATCCCTTTGGATCACCAGCTCCACCTTCCAGACCGCATCCACAAGCAGGAATAAGGAGCTCAAAGCACACGGGACATGGAGGTGCCTTTGGGATTTCCCATCCAGGAAAGATTTAAAACAAGTTCCCTCAAGTCATTGTTGTTTCCTCATCAGTTTGTTTGCTTTGGCTGCTGGATCTGAGGCAGTTCTGCAGCTGGAGAGCCTTCTCTGGGAGATGATTGATCCCAATTACAGCAAGGGATCAAGTGTGGAAGTGCTGCTGGAGATGCCTGCACCACCCCAAAGAGACCACACAGCCAAGGGGCAAACCAGTTACTTTAAGGTTGAAACCCAGCATCTCAGGGATCAGCCACCCTGAGGAGCTCCATGATCCTGGTCCAGCACCATAAGCCAGGCCCAAACACAGTTGTCCCAATTTGCCACTGTGTGGGCACCCAACACTTGGATCTTATGGATGGCTGGAGACAGCACAAGGATGAGATGGTTTTGAATTTCACCAGGAATATTGTGCAACGCAAATGTAATGCTTTACATTAGAAACTACTTGGTGCAACTTTGCAGCTTCCTATTGCCTCCCTGGGAACCCTGTGCTCAGTTCTGGAAGCACAATAGAGAATTTTCCATGTGACTTCCAAACCATGGATGGAATCACTCAGCTGGATTGATCTGCAATTTTTGTCTGTTCAGTGAGTCTGAGCATTCCCATAATGGGAATCTGAAGTATTCTCTTAAGTCATTTTTCAGGTCAATTGAAGTTATTTCCTCATTAATACCACTCAATGCATCACAATTGACTCAGTTTGCCCATCCCCTTGCCAAGGGCTGTAAGGATGGGGCCTTGGGGATTCCTGAGAATCCAAAAAAACTTCAAGGCATGAGGCATCTCCCAGAGGGACCAAAGCTTTCCAGGCATTCAAACTCAGAGCATGGACTGTTTGCTTCCCAAGAGAACGCAGGGATCTGCTCCAGTCTTGGGCTGGTTCTCCCTTTTCCTGCAGGTCCATCACATCCAGCCACCACAGCAAATATTTAAAACACACTTCCCTGTTCCTTTCACTGCAGAGGAAACCAAACTGGACATTTATTTTTGGGGGAAACAAATTCTGTTTCATGTCTGGCATCACTGATGATGTTTTCTGTAGGAGTTACTCATATGTCTTTACTTCTCCCTTTCAATTCTGCTTCTCAGAAGATCACGTTGTGCCCTTGAAAAAGATGAAAGGGGAAGGCATGTCCCAAGTGATTTATTTTTTTAATTCCAAGAATTGGTCTCTTTCTTACAAGGAGGAAAAGACTTTGGTTCTTTTCCTTTTTCTGTGGAAGACCAGAATTACAAAAACAAGGCAAAATTGAGTCACAGTTTTCTGTCATTCACAGGTGGGCAAAAATAAAACTCCACCAGTGCTTGAGGTTTGTACTTAGCTAAACCAAATGCGATGGTGACATTTTATAGGAAGATTTTGGAGATATCCCAGGTAATAGTACCCCTTGATTCAGGGATAAGAGGTTTTCCTGCTCTGCTTGCTGGGAGGTGGCTGAACCACCACTTGTTGGAGGTTTTACCAGGAGCAGCCCCACAGAGGGACAGTTCCATGTCCTCCATTCCCAAAGGGGAATTATTTCCATTTCAGCAGCATTACCTTGGCAGCACCTTCTAAACAAAGCTCAGAGCAGAGCCAGTGCCCAGACACTTCATCCAAACACCGAGGGGAAACCATAACAAGGAAAATACAATCCTGGGGGGTCCTGGCCATCAAGTGTCTCCATTTGGGCAGAACCAGGCACGGCTGCTGAACCTTCCCTTCTGATGTGGAGGCTTGCACGTGTCTGGGAGCTTGGGTGGGTGGCATTCAGGTGCTATCCAGCACAGGATCATGGCCAGGAGATGCTGATGGATGCACAGGAGATGCTGACAGGGATGTCAGGGGTAGCTTTGAGGGTCTGTAAGACCATCCTGAGCAAGGAGGTCTGTGCCTGTCACTTCTGGGAGTGCTGGGTGGACCAGGAGCTCCTGTGATGACCCCAAGCTGTGCCTCAGTGTCTCCAGCTGCACAAAAGAGTGAATGCCCAGCTTTCAGCTTCTGGGTAACAGCTGTAAACCCTTCACACAGAGCGTTGGAAGGTTGAATCCCACGTCTGCCACAGGTGAAAGCTCCTGGAGCAGTAGGCAGGGCCCTCCTCCCCTCCACCCTGTGCCATCTGGGACACCTGAGACCTGCCCCAGCCAAAAATGCTCAAGCAGGTCCATCCCGCTGGGGATGTGTTGCAAAACCAAGGCAGAGGCTGAGTTCTGCACCTCGGCAGAGAGGGAGGAGGGGAATCTGACGGGAAACAAGATCACCTCGTTGCCCTGGAGCTTGCATGTGCTGGCAGGCTCAGGAGCAGAGGGTGACCTCACTCACAGCACCTTTTGTAGTGTCTCAGCCTCTTGAATTTATTTTTTAAATCGTTTTCCTGCAAACAAGGTTCTGTTCTCTTATTTTCCACTCCAAGTTATTATTTTTTAAATCTCTTTATTCAGGCCAGGAGCTGCCAGTGCTTGGGTCACTCTCCATGCACGTCAACTCAAGAGTCCTGATCTCAGCAGGGTGGTGACTCCTCCAACTTAAGGGATAAATACCCAGACAAATCTGGCATAAACAGAAAATGATGAAATGGGTTTGATTTAATATATCCAGTAATCCTAGGCATTCTCACTTCCTTCCCGTTATTATCTGATATGTCTTCTATTCCTGGATACTCAGAGAAATTTGCTCAAAGGAAAACCAAACAATAAGAGACAGGAGATTAAAATAAAACCAGAGAAATAATGGGAATGGTGGGCAAGAAATCGGTTGGGTTTCCAGGAAGGTTCAAGGGAATCTCCTGTGCAGGGATGTGACTGTGCGTGCTCCCAATCCCCATTGGAGGGGGAGGTGAAGGTGCTGTTCCCCTCAGGAACAGCTGCTTGGGTGTCCTTGGTGCAAACTGGCTCATCTCAGCAGGGTGGCTGCAGAAGGAGCCCCAGGATGCTCTCTGGGATGTGCTGTGGTGAACTCTGTCCCTGACATGTGGCTCTGAGCGTGACTTATTCCACCCTTGTCATCCAGAGGCCAAGATGGGCTGAGACCAGGCAGCTGTAATTAAGCAAATCATGAAATTTCTGTTTTCCAGGCACTTGGACATCTGGTTTTTAACCCAGCCATGAGGGGAAGTGCTGGTTTTCTCCCCCAGGACGAGAGCAGGTGCAAACCACCCTGGGCGAAGCAGGACCTCTGAGCATGACACACCTTGCAGTCTGCTCTCATCCTGGCACACCTGGACGTGCCAGAGTGAGGGCTGAGCATCCCATCTCCTCCTGGGGAGTGCCCAGATGTCCCCAGCTCTGGGATGTCAGAGGCACCACGTGGCCCACGAGCCAGCACAGCAATGGGCTGGTTTGGCCATCCCAGGCTGGGAACCTCCAAGGAGAGCCCTTCCCTGTGCCCATGTGTGCACAAGGCTTTCAGTCTGCAAACAAGCAGCACGGCCCAAGGGCTTGGCTCCCACTCTGCCAGCTCCTGGATGTTCCTCCACTGGCTCTTCCCCCTCTCTGTGTCTGCAGCTCTGCTCCTCTCTCCTCTCCGTGCTCATCCCTTGCCAGGCATTAACATGGGAGAGCTCCCAGGTGTCAGAGACATCCCCACATGTTGTGGTTTTGGTTTAATTGGGTAGAAATACTCATTGTGTGTAATGGTTTGGGTTTGTTAATTTGAATTTTTTTTTGCTGTGAGATAGGATTAGGAGGAAGGTAAAACAGGCTTAACTTTAAATGGTACGAAGAGAAACTTTATTATTAGAAACTATAAGAAAAAAAAAGAACAAAACTCAGAATAAAAGTTTTAGAATACTCTTCCTCCCCTCACACACTTTTTTTATTTTTCACTGATAACAGAGGTGCTGTGGTTATCACGTTGTCCTAGATTGTCACATCATCATCCTAGGACCAGTGAGGAAGACACATCCAGACCAGCAGGCAACATCAAACAGGTCCCTGGTGGGGTGGTGAAGGCAAACAGCCTGGCTTCTCCTCCTCTTCCTCCTCCTCCTCGTCTCCTGGCAGTTAATATTGATTGGGTTTAGGAATTAACTTCCCTCTGAGCGAGGCGGCAGAGCAGGAACGGGGACATTAAACAAAAAGCAAGCGGCCTGTGACTCACTCCGTGGCCCCGTGCCAAGGCAAGCACAAAAGCAGAGCCCTTGGAATTTCACTCTTCAAACCCACATGGTCCTGGAGAAGACACCAGACAGGTCCTCTCACTAAATTCAGCTGGGGCAGGTGATAAACTCCTTCCCAGCCCTGGTGCTCTGGAGCTCTGCTCCTCACCCACGGCGGAGTCAGCAGAACAATCCATGCAGAGATGCCACTGGGAAGATGAACCTTGTCCCTGAGAGCCACCCAGCATCCCACAGTGACACAGACCTCATCCTGGATTTGGGATTTGGGATTTGGTGTTTGGGGTTCGGGAAGGTCCCTCTCCCACACCCCACAGGGCCCTGCTCCTGCATGGAACGGTGCAGCCCTGTCCTGCAGACTCCCAGAGGTCTCTGTTTTTGAGGAAAATGAGTAAGAGTTGATTGTCCTTTCGGGTAGGAATGGATCAAAGAAGTTTTAAATAGTAAACCTGTCCTTTCCTATAGTTATTTCCCTCTTTATTCCCCCTCCTGGCTGTCGGGAGGTTTGTAAACATTTACTAAAATCTGCTTTGACATGTCACGCTGAGTATTTCCTTTTGGCCAGCTTCTCACACGTTTGCTTTCATCCAAATTCCCATACAAGGACAACGGGGAGCCAAACCCCTTTCATCCCTCACAGCCTGCCCAGAGCCCTCTCAGGGGTCACAGCTGGAGGGCAGGGAGGCTGAGACCTCCCCAAAGTCCTGGCTCAGGCAGATCCTCTGCTCTGCTGGGCTAAGGAGGGGGGTGTCTCTACTGTCTGTTTGCAAGGCAAAAACCCAAAGGCAATGGGTAAGGTGAGAATAAGAAAATGGAGCCAGGGTCTTTGGAGTGGCATCCCGGTGATGAACCCCAACTGAAACATGAGAAATCCTGTTCAGACATAAGAAAATTATTTTGCTACTGTGAGGGTGGTCAGCTGAGGTTGTGGAGATGCTCAAAATGCAGCTTGACATGGCCCTGAGTGACCCACTGGAGTCCCCCTGGAGCACTGGATTAATGGTCTCCAGAGGTCCCTGCCAGCCTCGAGATGGAAGGAGAGGAGCCCCTAGGAAATAAACCCTGTCTGCTTGTGTGGGGAGGGGGAACCTCTCGATGCCTGGAGGTGACCAGGGAAGTTCTTGAAGCCACACCTGGGTGTGATGAGGATGTGTCTGACCCACACTTCTACATGATGGAGGGGCTGCTGGTTCCAGCCCTTCCCAAGCCTTTTCATGAAGCTTTCTCCCACACACCACAGGGCAGTCAGGAGAGCAGTCCCCTGCCGTGCCTCATGTAGTGGGCCTGCAAGAACACAGTGAGCTCATCCTCCTCCTCCTCCTCCCTCCCTCCCCATTAAATCCCAGACATCCTCCAGATGTTCTGCGGAAGGATGAGCACCACGTCTTTGTCATTAGATCAGAGATTAAAGCTCTGGCTGCAGTGGATGAACTCGTGCCCTCTGGAGCAGGTGCCCAAGTCCAGATGTTCACAGCAGGGCAGGGATGAAGTGAGGGAGAAGGTTGGTCCAGGACAAACACCTGGGCACGGTGGCTGCTTGACCTGCTCTCCTTGGAGAGGGACTCCTTTCCAGCTGGTTTGGAAAGGCTGCACAAGCTCCTCTGGAGATGAGAAGGACTGGGAAGCACCTGCACCTCTCACACTCCTGTGCACAAAGAGCCACAGTCGCATCTGGTGCGGGGAAAAAGCAAGTGAAACATTGGGCTTGTGAAAAACTGCGAGGTTGGAGGAGGATTTGTGGCATGAAGAACTACCTGCTTTCATAAAGTCATAGAACAGTTTCGGTTGGAAGGAACCAAAGCCCAAACCCAGATCAGGTTGATCAAAGCCCCATCCAACCTGACCTTGAGTGTTTCCAGGGATGGGGCATCTGCCACATCTCTGGGAATCCTCTGCCAGTGTTTTACCACCCTCATTATTAAAAAAACCAAGCCTTGTATCTAATTTTCTGTCCTGCTTTCTTCCTTCTGTGCCATAAATCATCTCACCGCTCTCTGCCCATGGATGTGGAGCGAAGAAGGGAGCAGAGCAGGGAAAGTTGCTCCAGAGGGAGAATCAAAGAGCGGGAGTTCGATATTTTCCTGGGAGTTGCCCAGAGGAGGTGTGATGTCCCTCTCCTTCAGCTCCTCACCCTTGTCCTGCAGCACAACCAGCTTTGTGAGGGCCTTCAGCAGCTCTAATCAGCTCCTCCCTTAGCCCAAACAACGCCATTCTCTGGCTCCAGCCTGTGCCTGCCCTCCAGGGCTGCTTGGTTCAGCGCTCTCGGGGGCATCCTGGATGTTTCACCCACTGTGGATAAGGGGACAGGGTCACTGTGTCCTCACTAAGCTGTGCAGGGGGAGGAGGTTCCTCTCTTCCAGCAAGGCCTCCCAGCACACTCCTAACATTCCTCCCAGTGCATCCAGCCTCCTGGTTCGAGAATGGAAAATGTAGAGAGAAATGGTGAAAAAAATAAAGGGGGGAAATTGGTACAACCATGTATTTACTGCCCCAACTCACCCCTCTGTGCTCACCTAGCCTGCAAACCCAGCTGGCCCAAGAGGGATGTGCTCCCAGTTTAAAAGTGCTCCCAGTTAAAGATTCCTCCCAGTTTATGAGCACAGGGAGAGTGTTTGGGGGAGGTAAGGGCTGGTACAGACTCAGGGAGCTGGGCTGAGATAAGAACAGCCATTGGCTGAGCTGCAGAGCACAGAATTGTTCCAGCTCCAGGACCAAGCAAGCCTGGACTGCACCAGAGATAGGAGAGGGACACACTCTGCCAGCCCTGGGGCATGGACAAACCCTGCCCCTCTGGGACTGAGCCCAAAATCATGGATGTTCCAGCTGGGTCCCTCTGCTCCGCTGCCCTTTGCATGCCCAGGGTTAGAAATCACAGCTATAACTAATATAAATAATAAATATATTATAATCTAAAAATGATAAATATTTATAGCTGAGCAGCCCCCAGCACCTTGACCCAGGCTCTGCCTCCTTCTCCAGCTCTCTGTGGCATTGTGGCTGGATGCAAAACCATGCTCAGGGTTGTTTCCCTTGGGAAGTCACCCTGGCATTGGATGTTTGCCTTCCCTTGCCCTTGGATGGAGGTCAGATACTCCAGGTCCTTCTGCTTGGTCCAACATTAATGGCTGGACTTGACAACCCTCAAGGCCTATTCCAGCCTTAATGATTTTATGATTCTGTAATGTGCTGCAAACTTCTCTCTCCTCCTTCCCTCCCTCCCAATCCGTCTTCTTTGACTTCCACGTTGTTCTTGGCATACAGGTTGGTGTGCACTGAACAGGTCTAAGCATCCCTGAGGATTTGCCTGATTCCCTTTCCTTTAGGCTCAAGAAGGATCTTGCTTCTTTTATCCCTTCACCCAACAGTAAAGCTCATTTTCAAAGGACAATGCAAGTCCTTAATGCCACAAACCAGCGATTTCTGAATATTTGGGGACAAGGCTTGGGATTATGCAGAGCTGTTTGCTGCCTACCTCTGAATTACAGTGACCTCCCACGAGCAGCCACAGTGGGAGCACCAGGGAAATACCAGTGCCCCAGAAATACTGCACACAAACAGCACCAAAAGCCAAATATTTGTCCTTTCATGCTCCCCATGAGGGCTCCTTCTGCAGAGCTCTCCTGGACCTAGACTGGGATGAAAGGGAGGTGAAAATGTGGAGGGGAAGAGAGGCTGGAGGGAAAATAATAACAGTGACAAACAAGCAGCACCAGCATTTGAGCCAGAGCCTGGACAGTGAACTCAGCTCCTCTTTGTGATGCCTCCTAGGACACCAAATCTTCCCTGCTAATTTGAATGGATTATTTAAACCAGGAATTAATGTGTGTTGCTGATACTGGCCACATTTCTCACCACTGCCAGTGGCAATTTGTGTGTTTGCCCTTGGGACACAATGCCAGAGCAGTGAAATACAGATCAGAAATCCCAAGGAGCTTGGCAAGAAGAGCTGATGCTTCAGCAATGTCTCTAACCATGGGTATCCACCTGCTGGCTGCAGAAGAGCTGCTCCTCTCAGTTTGGAGACTGGGAAGTGACAATTCTTGAAGTTTCAGATTTCTGGCCCCCGTGGGGATGAGGGATCCAAACAATCCTGGAAAAACCCTGTGATGAGAAGATGAATAGAGAGAATGGAAAAACAGAACGTGCATCATTCTCGTGTTCTCAAAGTTGGTTGTATCTGATTTTGGATGGGCTGATGGTGGATTTTCTAAGACAGCAGGCATTTATGAGCACACTGGAGTGTGTTTCAGAAAATCATGGAATTATTTGAGTTGGGAGGAACTTTAAAGTCCCTCCTGTTCCAACCCCACACTATGGGCAGGGACACCTCTCACTAGACCCCCAAGCCCTGTCCAAGCTGACCTTGAACACTTCCAGGGGTTCTGGATCCAGGATTCAGGGTTTCATCTGCCTCTCTCTGTCCATGGGCTCATCACTTCAGGCCCTTCCTGCCTCTGCCTCCATGGTGAGGAGCAGAGCCTGGCAAGAGGTGACCCCCCAGGTCAGCCTGCCCTGGACTTTGTGTCCCAGTGGTCCCTGTGGCTTCCCAGCTGGCCCAGCCTGGCCCACAGCCGCCTCTCTGCTGCCACAAGATCAGGAACTGTTCCCTCTCCATCCTCCTTTCCCCTGGGCTCTGGGGAATTTCCATTTTTGCTCCCTGGATTGTGTTCAAACCCTCAGGCCACACAGAACAGCAGCAACGAGGCGAGCTGGAGTCAGGGAATGGCATTCAGGGGACAAAGGACATGTCCCCATCCTTGTTCTCCAAGAAGAGGGAAAGGTTAGGAAAGGGGTTCATCTCTGAGGGCCCCCAAGGTATCCACAGGGGATTTTTATCTCTTCAGGTGTGCTCAGCCAAGCAAGAAGTAGCACACCTGGAAAAAGGATCTGGCTGCATATCAGGGGCATTTTCTGTGCCCATAATATTTCAGCAACACAAAGAGGGGCTTTGGTATAGCTGCACAAAATAGCACTTTTACACCCCTGTAAAAGTGTGTAATTCATGGATTTTGAGCTTTCCTAGGCAAAAAGGCTAGGCCTTGTTTTAGGGGTGTAGAGACACCATCCAGCCAAGTAAATTTGTAGGTCTTGCACTGTTAAAAGTTGAAGATGCTTTTCCTCAGCTTTTCCTCTTCTTCTGCAGGATCCATGCAGGAATTCGGGGTGCTGCCACCGAGCTCTGGGTGGCCAAGCTGTGACAGGCAGGGCCAGGACGAGGCATTTGTTGGGCCACAACACTGACCAGTGACTCTCCAGGGCTCGGGCTGGGGAGTTAAAGTGCCCTGGCCCACGGCCAGAACAAATATTCCTCTTAGGCTCACCAGGCTGAGGCTACACGTCTGGAGAGTCACTGCCTGCCCTGAGTCTGCTGGCCAGAGCAGGGGTCCAGAGAGGCTGTCCCTGGAGGACAGTGGTCAGGGGGCACCTAGAGGTGACCACACTGGCAAAAGCCCCAGCCCCAGAGCAGAAATGTGCTCCTGGCTGAAGCACCCTTTGGCTCCCACTGGCTCTGGCTGTCCCAGAACATCACATGTGTCAGGGAGGGTTCCCCAGCACACCCAGTTCAGCCAGGCTCTGACCACCTCCACCAGCCTTGCTGATGGGGGCGAGATCTTGCACCCTGGACTAGACCATGAAATATGAGTTAAAGTCATTTTCTACAGCAAGATTTGAGAGAATTTACTTTTCTCTCTTTTATTGAGACCATCCAAGAGATGCTTCTGCTGCAAGATGCTCTGGACTTTTCTTTGTAAGACCCACAGCAGTTCAACCTCTGTAAAGCCTTTAAAGCTCTCAGATCCTGGGATCCCTCCTAATTTAGCCATGAATTAGCGTTCCTGTCCTGGAGAGGACAAATTCATGGCCAACCCATACAGTTGACCATCCTTAGGCATTATCTTGATGGGTTTGATTTGGCCCAGCTAAACCCCTGCCTGGCCATGGTTAGAAAGTTGTTTGGATTTAGCAGAGAAGGCTCAGTATTGCTGCAAAGTATTTTCAGTGGGAAACAATTCCTGGTGCTGCAGTGTTTGACTGAAAAAAGGAAAATGACAAAGAAATGAGGAAGCTCCTGAGAATTAAGCAGCTGAACAGGATGAAATGTTTGCAGAGGGAGTGGAAGTGGGCTGAGGATGCAAATGCAAAGCACTGATTCAAAAAGGCCCAGGGCAGCAGGGTCCAAACAGCAGGCTGAGAAATGTCACCAGGGGAAAGAAAACCTCCTGCAGAATGTCCACAGCACATCCAAATGGGAGGTATAGGAGAAGTGATGGACACAGCAAGTTAATGTGAAAATCCCACTTGAGCACGTGGAAGATTTTGAGGAACAGCCCACTGAAAGCTGCCAAAGGAGTTAACAGGAAGCAGAGCTTGGTGGTGGTGGTGGATAAAATTAATTGTGCTGAATTGCACAGTGCTGAGGAGGTGGCAGCATCTCCTGCCAGCTGTCCCGGCCCTGCTGTTCCACAGGGAGATGGGCTGGGGATGTGACAGGCCCCGGGGGGAATGGAGACTCAAACTGGGATTAAGCTCCTCATGTTGTAAAAGACCTGTCCAAGAGCCAGGACCAAGATCCAAGATCACCTGGCCAGGTGGGGCTCCAGCACCAAGACTCACCCTGGAGGAGGCAGCGTGACGTGTGGAGGTTATAAAAGCGGGAAAGTTTCCAAAGCAGGGAAATTTTCTGGAGATTATCTAAGTTACCCCACCTCCTTCTCACAAAATCCTGCAGCCACAAAAGCAGGGTGTGATTCAGAGCAGGTATCACATTGCTAATTCCTTCCCCCTGTCCCTTTCCCAGTGGCCTCTGGCAGCAGTGGGGCTCTGGGGCTTATGCAAATATGTATGAAAAAAATGCACAACACATCTCAAAATACATAAATACCTATTGATATATATAACAGGTTTCACAAGACATTTGAAAAGTGTCACTGCTGTTACCAGGATATCTCCAGATATCTGTAGGAAATTCCCCAGTGGGGACATCTCTGAATGGCAGCCTGAGAAACACAAAAGAGGCCCTTTTCAGTGGTACTAAACCATGTCATTAAACCTGAGATTACCTGGGCTCAGTTGGTATCATGCGGGGTAAACATTTGCTCTTACTGGAAAGGGATTTTTTAATCCCTCCCTGCTTTTGTGAGCGCTTTATCTGCAGGGTAATGAGGGCACTGAGTCTTTCTCTTGCTTCTTTTCCTCCTAAATCGGGTTTCCTACAGTCTTCAGATCCTCCTCCCACACAGGGTCGACGTCAAGTGTGCGTCCACCAGTTTCACAATAATCCCATTAACTTGAAACTGGATAAAACCCACAAAGCCGGCCCTGGGCAAGGCTGGGGCAGGAGGCATTTTGTGACTGGGCTGCTGAACCAAAATTTGGGAGGAAAACATGATTCCGGTCAAAGAGAGGTCAAAGTGAGTAGCTTCTGTTGATTTCTTTTAACCCTTGCCTATTTTGATAAAATAAATGAGTGGAGACTATTTGTTTGTGGTGGTTTTGTTTGTTTGTTTGTTTGTTTTTTGTCAGGTTTTTTTTTTGTTGTTGTTGAAAAAATATCTTTTTGAAATGAGAATTCAAGTGCTTCGTATCAGAAAAGCATGAAGAAGAGGAATAATTCTATCTCCCAAAATGATGATGTTTTCTGGGAGTTGAGGTATTCATAGAAACCACAGAACCATTTGGGTGGGAAGGGACCTTAAAGATGAACCAGTTCTCCCCCCTGCCACAGGAAGGGACACCTCCCATTATCCCAGGTTGCTTCAAGCTCCATCCAACCTGGCCTTGGACATTTTCATCCCCAGCTTCTCTATTCCTCCCCAAAATATCTCCACCCTCAACTAAGCATCAGTCTCTGAGCAGCAGAGCAACACCTTGGTGGTAAATCCTGGAATGATTCACCCTCCTTGGACACCACCAGCTGGATCCACAGCCCTGGGCTGGGAATGTGCAGATTAATCAGTGCACCGCCACTGGCATGGTTTGGATCTGGACTCCTCCAAAGCAGGCCTTTTTCTTGGGGGGATGCCCATCTGGATGTGGCCACCTGGGCATCTTGAGTGCCTCAAGAGGGTCCGTGGGGTCCTGGAAAAGGCTATCTCTGTCTTGTGGGCTCATACTGGGGTCTTGTGCAGGTCACAGCCAACATCTCTCCCAGGACAGGCTTTAGCCACCCAAACCAAGCATCTGATGGGCCAAAGCAGGGGGAAGGAGACCCCCAAAGCACCACGTGCCCCCATCAAGCAGCGGCTGGTGGAGGAACCCAGAGGGGGGCAGTGCTCTTCCTCCATCTACGGGCAACCGGGAGGAAGAGCAGCTGCTACAAATCCAAATTCGCAGCACGTTTCAACCCAGCTGCCTTCTGGGGATGCTCAAAGAGTTACCATCATAGGGACAAAAAATGGAAATATTTTGGTGATGAGGGGGATTTTGGTGCTTCAAGGGATTGCTGGAACATGCTGCTCGTGCTCCAGGCTTGCTGCTGCCTCACATCACCAGCCAGATACTGAAATGCAGAGAGGGGTTGCAACATCTGGGAAGCATTGCCCGGGAGGGGATGATGGATTTCGAGGAAATGACCTCATAAAGTCTGGATGAGGGTCAGGACGGTGGGGTATTAATCACACACGGGATTGGCATCTTGGGACACAGGCACTCAGTGCTGCCCACGGCCCTGGCTTGAGGCACCATCCTCACATCGCTCAATCCAGGCCCACAGTCCCAAAGATTCCACAGCCCTGGCACTGCTGCTGCTCCCCACACCTGCTGCATCACCCCACAGAGGGGTCCCCGAGCCCAGGCCACCCTGCTGGGAGCCCATCTGCCCGAGGAGGAACAGATGGGGAGGCACGAGCTGGGAAGCTGCTCCAGGGCTCTTGGGACTCCCTCGGATGCTGTGGTGCACCCACCGTGTGCCAGAGGGGTTTGGGGTTGGCTGGGGAGCACAGATGGACTTGGGGACACGGACCTGGGAATGCTGGGGCTGGTGACGGCGCAGTGACAGCGCTGCCCACCCACCCACTGCCCCCAGTGAGTTATTTTTGGGGCTCAGCCCTGTGAGCTCATCCTCGGAGGATGCTGGAGGGTGAGACAGCGGAGCATGGGCACCTTG
The DNA here is from genome assembly GCA_024734035.1 of Alethe castanea. Lineage (NCBI taxonomy): Eukaryota > Metazoa > Chordata > Aves > Passeriformes > Muscicapidae > Alethe > Alethe castanea. The sequence goes on from JANRGV010000051.1 coordinate 1,185,380, forward strand.
CTGAGCACGGGGCTGCAGAAGCTATTCAGGGACCATCTGGGTCATTTAGCAGCTCCCAGCTGTTCTCTCTCGACTCCTGTGCCCAAGGAGGACCAGAAGAGTGTGGGTCCCCTGAGGCCTCTTGCAGCTTTTCTACTCGGCCCTGCAGGCTGCAGTGACAGGGTGGCACCGAGGGCTGGACACCCCACAGGAGCTCCCTTTGCAGCCCCATGCCAAAGCTCCCGGGCTCCTTTGGGACCAGCTGGACTCGTTCCACAGCCACAAGGAGCGGTGAGCCCGCCCTGTTTGCAAACAGGCTGTGCTGGCGCCCTCGTGGAGCCTTGTCCTGCTGCCAGGCTGCAAAATGCAGCCAAGGCATGGAGCAGCAGCAGGAGCAGGAGCAGGGCAAGGACCGCATCCGGCTGGGGTGGGGAGCTGCTCACCTGCAGGAGCTCAGCAAAGACATCCCTGTCTCATCCCAGCCCCTCACTTCTCAGCAGAGGAGCTTCAGGCCCAGAAGAATGACTGATCAGGGACATCTGAAATAAACTGCAAAGGCATTTTCAAAGGCAGTGATGGGGGGTCCTTCCCTTCCTTGTGGGTGTCAAGTGTCCTTCACTTCCATCCATCCACACCCATCCTTTCCTAAGGGTGTCCAGGCACTTTCCAATCCACTTGCCCCAGCTGAGAAAAAGGATGGCAGCATGTTAAATGAGCATCAAGACTTCCCTTAGGGGAAGGGATGGAGCTGGAACAGCAGGTGGGAGACTGGATGATGAGTTGATGGTGACCAGGCTCCTCCCCTGCCATTAAAACCACAGATCACAGGAGGAGAAACCACACAAGGGAAACTTCAAAGTGAACAGAAAACCTCCCCATTCCCTGGAAGGTCCCATGAATGAAAATCACGACCCTGCCTTGAGTGGCTGAGTGACACAGCCCCAGCCTGGGGACAGGGACCCCAGTGCTGGCACATCCCCTTGGCACCAGCAGAGGACTCTGCTGCTGCAGATTCAGCCTTTTCAGCCAAATTGTTTTACCCTTAAAAATCACCCCACGATGGATTTTGCACTGCTGGGCCCAGGATCTTCCTTGAATGCACCTCCCAAGGTCCCCCACAGGCTGAGATCTCGGCTGGAAACCCCTCAGCCCTTTCTTCCCAAGTTCAAAGGTGGGGGCTAGGTGGTTTGGGGGCTCGAGGCTCCCCCAGGATTGAAGGGGGGCTGGGAAAGGCTGCCTTTCCACAGTGAGGGGCAAAAGCAGAGGAGAAGGGTCAGAGCATCAAAGGGGGGTGCAAAACCCACCCACCCAGTCAGGATGGGGCTTGGGGGTGCTGCAAAAGTGGGAGCCTCCAGCACCCAGCTGAGACCTTGCAGCTCATGTCATGAGTGAGGAGCCACAGCCAGGAAGATTTCAGCTGGCTGGGAGGATTTGTGGAATTGCTGTTCTAGTGTAAATTAGGTTTGGGGTGGTTTTTTTTGGCTGTTCTGAATGCTTTCCTCTGCTCTTGAGAGATCAGGCAATAGGCTTGAGGGTTCAAATCCTTCTCCAAACCTGGAGCATGGAAAAGTGGGATTGTGGGCATCTGTGTGCTTATATATAACACATGCATGTGTGCCTACATGTGCACAATCCAGCTGCTCCCCAAAATATTAGTGCTTAGCCAGGGCTTAAAACTGCAGCTATTTGAGGAGAAATCATTTTTTAAAAGGGGTATTTTAAACTACCAGGTTTTCCTGAGCATTTATTTGTCAGAGTCTGCAAATATTGGTACTGAAGCTGTGAAAGTCTTCAAATAAACTCCTCACAAAGCTGGGTGATTGGCGTGTTATTTCAAACACCCACTGGTTTGGTTTCTCCCTGAGCAACTGCTGCCTTGGCCCATCCATATAGGGGGAATATCTGCAATAATATCAGTTTGTGGGATTTGGAACTCTCCCCCCACTGTTTGAACAGAACTTTGACCTGCTGGGTGGCTTTGGGCCCATCACACATCATGATCTAAGGGACACTCTGTCATGGGGGAGGTTTCTCTGGTGCCTTAAACAAATTTTGAGCTGTTGGGTGACAATTCCTTTGGCTCATTCTCCTTCATGTCACAATTTCCCACGAAATTCGTAGGAGCTCAACAGTGTGGTGACTTTGTCCCTGAACCAAACTGGCCAACCAGGTCAGAAATGGCTTGGAGGGGCAGACAGACTTGTTCCTCAGGATAATCCAGCCCCAGGGCAGAAAACCAGAAGAAAAATGGAGACAGGACTTGGAAAAAGAAGTGGATGCACCAAGTGTTTACAGTAAAAACATGGCCGGGTGCCTGCCACTGTCCTGTTAAGGGCCTGCTTCCTAGAAAGGCAAGGAAGGAAAAGATCTCCACTTGGATGCTGGGAAGGCCCAGCAGAAGTGTGCATCCCTCCAGCCCATGTGGCAGATTTGTTCCCTTGGCAGGAAACCATCAGTGCTCTCCACTTTCCCTTCCTGCTCCCTGTGCTAAGGGATATTTAGCAAAAGTGGTTTGTAACCACTTGGCATGGCTTCTCTTTCTGCTCGTTTCTCTGCACAACCTCTGTGCTCCCCACCAGCGGTTGTTTTTCTTCCTTATTTCTCATTCTTGGGTTTGGGTGACTCAGTGCTGGTATGAGCTGTGCAGAGTCACTGCAGTGAAGATTTGGGAATGGTGCTCTAAATCCCAGAAGTTAAACCTATTCACGTGTGACCCCTTGGTCCCTGGGGACTGCCCCCAGAGAGAGATCCCGAAAACCTGGGCTGAAAATCAAGAGGGGCTTTTCAGAGGGTGCATCCTGAGATATCTAATTTAGCAATTCTGGGGCTCACAGCTATTTCTTTGGCATTATGCTTTTGAGAATTTGTGTTTTGGCAGCTCTAAGGGCTACAATGTTCTTGAAAAGAGTAAGCAAAGCAAAGCTTTCTGCCCTGGTGAAGGGCTTCTGTCCCACAGGGGGGTGATGAGTGACTGGCTGCCCCCTAAAGACATTGCTGGGACATCAAGAGTAAATTGATTTGAAAACAGCTTCAGGATGAAAAGTTAAGGAATTCACAGTCATGGAATCACAGAAGGTATGGCTTGGAAAGGATCTTAAAGATCATCTCGTTCTAACACCCCTGCTTTGCACCAGCCCTGTCCAGCCTGGCCCTGAACATTTCCAGGGATGCACAGAGCAGTGGGTTTCCAAAAAATTGTATTTGCAGACATCATCCACATCCCTTTGAAGCTCCTCTTTGAGCTGCCCAGATTATTCCTGAGCAGACTGCAAGTGACTTGGCCACAGTTTGGAATTAACACATCCCTGGAGCTGAGTGTGTCCTGAGCCTTGATTCACTAAGAGAGAAAGGCCCAGTGAAAGCCAGGCTGGGGACCAAGATAAATTGCAAACCAAATGAAAACTAAATTGAAACCAAATGTATTTTTTCATGGGGACTGTGGTTAGGCTCAAGAAACCTTCTCCTGGGGAAGGTGAGGAGCCTCTGAAAAGCAGAGCTTTCCAACATCTTGGTTTGGTGGCTTCTGAGTGGCTGGGAGAACCAGAAAAACAACAAAAAAAAAGGTCTATGGGACGGGAGACAAATTATTTTGAGATCTGTCAATTAATTACTTCAATTACCAATTACTAACAATTTCTTCTCATCTTCAAGAAGAGCAGCCTAGGAGAAGTTACCAAGACCATGGAGACACAACCAAAAAGGCTGGCTATTGAATTTGTCACACTCCTAGGGGTTTTGTCCCCTGTGAAGCCCTGCCATGACCACAGGGCTATCTCTGCACCTGGGTTTTGCCAGAACTGGTGGCATCAGCCCCATGGAAGTCTTGATTTAGGAGTGGAGATTGAATTCATTGAATTAGACTGAGATCAAGATTCACAGAGGAGTGGACAGCTGTACCTGGAGCTTAAAATATTTCCATGGCATTCAACAATCCAGCTTCTACCCCCAACACCCATCTTTGTACATACCAGAGGAGACGGCAGAGAAGTGCTTGTAGTAGAAATAAACTCATTTACTATCAGAAATCTGAGGTGTTTGCATGTTACAAAAATAAAAATGTACAGTCACTGTCATAAAACTCACCTTTTTTTTTCTCTCTCTAGTATAAGTTAGTGCTTTTACAAACAGAAACAAACAAACACAAAAAGTCTAGAGCTAGATTTCCAGCTGGTACCTCTCCAACTGCTCTGCATCTGGCCTGATCCCTCGGGGATAAGGATCAAAGAGGGACACCCTGATGGCACTAGCAGTGCAGAGGGAGGTGGGATTTCCAGGCAGGACCTCGGGAGGAAACTTTGGGCATGTTTTTGTTGAATTATTCAGAGCACGTAACGTGTCCACGCTGCTTTTTGGCAAGTGTGGGAGACTGGGCAAGGCCTGGCCTGGAGTGATGTTTGTACCAGGTCAGTGCCCTGGCTGAATTCATTTCTCCAGTTATTTGTCTCGCCCCAGTGACTGTGCCATGACCTTCACCAGAAAGCCAAGCTCCCTCCACAAGAACAAAGGAATAAAGGTGCTGCCACGGTGCAAGTCTGGCCTTAACCCAATCCCATCCTCAACACGCCTGAGGCTGGGATGAACCACCCTACAAATGCCCTGTTTGCCTTTGCCTCCTGTGGTTGTGACATTGCTGGCTGGGACAGCAGCCCCCCATTGGGAGTGGGAGCACAGGAAACTCCCAGCTAGCCCTGAATGGTCCCAGTCACCCGTGACTGAACACAACTGGTGACATGGCAACGTGGCTTTGTCCCCACCAAACCACTTCACAAGAAGGAAGGATGGGAGAAACTAAGGAGTGGTCTGAGGTCTAGGCCTAAGCCAACATCAAATGTGTTTGCCTAGTCCTGAAACGGAGCTTTTACAAAATGTGACTCGTTCAGTGCTGCAGCCCAAGCAGTTTTCATTTTTGAGGAGAGGGATCAGCATCCCTCTGGCAGGGAAATCATGGACGTGGGCTCTGGGCTCTCCAACCCAACAATTACAGGGAAAAACACCAAAAGCACCTTCTGGTGAAATGCTTTGTGGACATTTTTTACAAATCCAGGCAGAATGGGGCTGAGGTCAGCACCACTTGCAGCTCCTCAACTCAGGGTTTAGTGCTGGCAAATTTTGTCACCTCTGAGGGACAGCAACGGGGACGTCGCAGCGCTCAGCCAAGGGATGCACGCTGGCCTTTGCTGCTGGCCTGGAAACATGAGTCACCAGGAAGGGGGTTAAAAACAAGACATGAACAGCTCACCTTAAATTTTAATGAGCTGGAGATGATTATTAAAGCCAGCAGCTGGAAGCTGTAGGTTCCTAAAAGCTTTTAAAGGGTGACGGTTGCTGTTGGGAAGCACTCTAATGGGTTTTTTGGAAGATGCTGGCCCCACTGGAGAAACCTACAGGGGACCTGCTCGATGGTACCAGTAAACTCCAGTGGGCTGCTACCGGTGCACTCCAGTGGGATGGAATGCCCATCAGCACCCTGGTTAATGGGAAGCCAGGCCTTGGACAGGAATCCCATCCCTGCTCTGCCAGTTTGAAGCTGGGAGAGCATTTCTTCAGGGACACAAAGCTGTGGGAGACCCTTTCCCCCTCTGGGTGATACTTGTGTCCTTGACATTTGCACCAAGCTGTTCAGCAGAACTGCAGCTGACTCTCCTCATCCACCAAAAGCCTTTCCTTGGCTCTTCTCTTGCCAAGGCACAGTGAAACTCTGGCTCCCCCTGCACCAGACAATGTGCAGACAGAATTCTTTAGGGGGACCTTTTGGTGTTTTTGCTTTGGAAAATGATTCGAGGCACTCAGGGCACAATTTTTTTCCCAGATTTGGTCACCTCAGCTTGATGAGAGGGGCAGGCTGGGATGCAGAGCCAGAGATCAGGGTTCACACATGCAACCACAGCTGCATCTTCCTGAAAAAAATACAGCAAAACAGCAGAGGAGCGCATTTGACACAGACCACGCCGGAGTGGGTGCAAGCCCAGGCACCCCAAACAGCCAAAGCCTTGGGCCCCAGAGCATCCTGTCCTCCCTTGACAGCCAGGAGAAACCCTTCTGCGGAGCACAGCTAGGATTTCAGATCCTTGGAGAGCGTGTCCGTGTCACTGCTGGTTCCCAGGTGACTGTTGGGCACGATGCCCAGCGCCACCTCGTTCTGAGCCTTCCCTGGCATTTTGTTGCCCGCAAACTTCATAAATCGTTGCCCCGCTAAGAAATACAAAATGGGATCCAAGCAGCTGTTGGTGCTGGCGAGGGGACGAGTCACCTTGTAGGCCAAATTGATGGCATTGAGGGTCTGGCAGCTGAGGTCCCAGCTCCGGAAGGAGTAGTACAAGGTACGAGTGACGTGGAAGGGCAGGAAACAAACAATGAAGACCACCAGGACGATGATGATCATCTTCACCGACTTCTTCTTGGAGCGGGACAGGCGGGAGATGCCGCGCGTGGGCTGGAGCAGGCGCCGGGCCATCAGGCAGTAGCAGACGATGATGACGAGGAAAGGGATGCAGAAGAGCAGCACCAGCATCACCGAGCTGTAGATGACGAACTGGCCGAAGAGGTCCTTGCTGGACGTGTCGTGGCAGGTGATGGTGTCGCCCTTGGCGCTGGTGGTGACGAAGAAGAGCACGGGGGACTGGCACACCACGGTCACCGCCCACACGGCCACCGACACGCGGCGCGCGTGGCGCACGTGGCCCCAGCGCAGCGACTTGAGCGGGAAGCAGATGCCCAGGAAGCGGTGGATGCTGATGCAGAGCAGGAAGAGGATGCTGCAGTAGAGGTTGGTGTAGAAGAGGAAGCGGACGATCTTGCACAGCCCCACGCTGAAGGGCCAGTTGTCGCCCATGGCGTAGTAGTACACCAGCAGGGGCAGGGACACCACGTAGAGCGTGTCGGAGATGGCCAGGTTGAACATGTAGGTGGTGGAGGCGTTCCAGGTCTTGATCCTGAAGATGAAGGCGTAGAGGGCCAGCAGGTTGAGGAAGAGCCCCACCACACACACGATGCCGTAGGAGACGGGCAGCAGGACGTATTTGAAGTCCTCGTCGAACACGCACTTGTAGGGGTTGTCATCTGTGCCACCTGGGTCCAAGGAGCTGTTGATGATCCTGGTCCAGGATGGAGGAGTTGTGAGGTTCTCCATCACCCTGAGTGGAAAGCAAAGAGGCTGTAAGGACACGGAGGCAATGGCTCAACAGGGCAGCACATCACTGACCACAGACCCCTGGCGTCAGGGTGTTGGTGACACAACAGCAGCCCCCGGCACGGAGGAAATATGGTCAGGTGAATGAGGTGAGTTTTATTTAACCTCATTTTGCATCTGGAGCACAGAGGAAGAACTGAGCTGCTTTAAAGTCACCAACAAACCCCAGGCCACATGTGGGAGTCCACCTCAGACCTCCTGCAGCCCAGTTCATTGTCCCAAACCGCCCTTCCCACCAGGCTGACACAGAAATTTGGTCTCCTGCATCACAGAACAGGAAAGATGCTCCATTCTGTGTTTAACCAGCCATGAGAAGCAACTCAGCTGAGCACCAGTAAAAATGGGTCCTGCTAAATCTCCAGGCAGAAAGGATTAAAAAGTGGATAGCAAGCAATCCTCGTGACTGGCCCCCATTTCAGAGGTCTTCAGCTCCTTCAGGTAGGGCAAACCTCACCATACCTGCAGGCCCTGTAATCAAACCTTGCCAAAAGGAGGATGTTCTCCACCACAGGGGCTCTGCCTGGCTTGGCTGTTGATGAGGATGAGGGGTCTCTAATGGGTTTAGTGTTGGGCTGATGGTGGCCAGGTCACAGTCCTGCTCCCTGGCCTTGAGCCCTGCTTGTGCAGAGCTGGTTTCTGCATGGGACTGAGTAGCTGGGAGGAGAAAAAGGCCTTGAAAGGGTCTCTGCAGACACAGAGCCTGGCCTGTCTGTGAGGAGGGACAAGGGCCCTTTTGTGCCCTGGGCTCTGCTGACACATGATCTCTGAGAGAGCCCATGGGTCAGGAATCAAATTAAAATGCATTTCCTCCCTTCCCGTAAGAGACGCCGGCTCGATGTCCCTGCTGTCCCCTGCCTTACGGGAAGCCTGTGGAAATGGGGGTTACATGGAGATGAATCCAGCCCAGGAGCTCAGGAACCAGAAGCTCCTGCAGGAGAAAAGGTCTGAGAAAAGGTGCCCTTGGAATGAGTGTGTGGGATGTACCCTGACCCAAACCTCACCAGGATTTTAGGCAGAAAAGAGCAATCCTGGCCATTTCAGGTAAAGGGCTCAGCTCTAACCTGGTGCCACCATGCTGAGGGACAGTGGGGCCATGCCCTTTCTTGCAAAATAAACACCAGATCCAGAGCTATCCTGCCCCTACCTCCAGCTCAGACCCTGCAGGGAAGGAGGCAACGACAGCCTCCTCGAAGCTGCCAGCCTGGATGATCTCTCACCAAATAAAGCACTTGGGTACTAAAAAAGCACCTTGACCACTGCTTGCTGAGGGAGAAGGGATGAAGTGAAGCTTCCAGCCCATCACAAGGGGATTACTCCAGTCCTAGCTCCATGGTCTGGATCAAACAACCTGTCCAGAAATGCACTGACACCATCCCTGACGATGTTTCCCCCATCCTGCTGCTTTCTTTCCCCCTGGAGCAGAGCAGGAACCGTGCTGGCTGAGGCTCACACTTCCCAAGGACAGGGGTGGAGACCACACACACACTCACACCCCAACTAATCTGCAATACCTGCAAAAACCCCAATATAACTTTGGGAACCATTCTGGGATGACAATCAGGAGTCAGCACTGTCCTGCCCTCAGGGTTTTGCTTTTCCTGTGCTCAGTCCAGCTTTGCTCCCATCCTGTTTCCCCTGAGCCTTCAGCAGTGTGGCTGTGGATAGACAGGGTTAACAGGGCTCTGGAAGATGGGAAAACATTTTCCAGCTGCTGTTCTCCACAGTTTCTTCCTTCCCTCTGAGCTCTGCAGATCTGTGGCCAGCCAGAGAGAGGTTGCCCGCAGAGCTGGCAGCCGATGAAACGGGTTGGGCAGGCCACCGTGACCGAGGGAAGCCACACAAGATGCCCTAAAAGGCACAGGGAAGGGCTACAGAGCTCCAGAGGCTTCAGCCTGGCATGGGATTTCTCCATCTGCATTCCCTCTCTCCCCTGCACTGATGGGGGAGATCACCCTGAATGCCAGCTCATCTCCCCACAGGTTTCAGCGAGAAAACCCAGCCCTAATCCACCCGTAAGCCAAGGTGGGGAATCTCCTCTGGCTGCCCAGGGATGTGCCAAGTTCCTCATCTCCATCTTCAGGACAAGGAGCAAACAGTGTTTGCTGGTTGGTTTCAATGGAGCCTTGTCCTTGCTGTCATGCTCTCCCTCCTTTCCCTTCTGGGAATGCAAAAGCCTTTCTTTTTCCTTTTTCACCCTGGTTTTGCCCAGAATCCCCGGGACAAACCCTGCTGTGTGTGCCAGGCCTGTGGCTGCAGTCACCCAATCACTCCAGTCCCGCTGCAGAGGCCAGGGCCAGCCAGGGCATGTGAAGGCACAAGAGCTGGCAGGAGCACTGCCCTCTGCTGTGCCCACAGGTGGCACAAATGCCAGCTCTGGCTGTGACACCCCGAGCCCCTGGCAGGGACGAGGGGAGGGCGACAGCAGCAGCAACCCCTGAGGATGCCAAGGGGGATAAACCCTTCTGTGACCCCCAAAAGCAGGCAAACCACGATGCTTTGGTGGGAACCACCTGCATCTGCCTCATCACTTCATCTCCCAGCCCTTCCCGAGGTCACAGTGGGAGGTTTTTTCTCTGGCACTGGGTGCAGGTGACCAGGAGCAGCTTTCTGAGTGCCCTCCAGCCATCCACACACACCCACGCTGAGCCATGTGCAGGCTGCAGTGGCTGGACCATCTCTCTCTCTGCAGTGTGGTCTTGGACCCCTTTATCTCATGGGATACGGGTGTTTTTTCCCAGAAAACATGTACCTTCAGTGCCGGTGGATGAAGGCAGCACAGGAGAGGAGTCTGGTGATGAGAGGAGCCTGGGCAGATCACTGTCCTCAAATAAAGTACCCACAGGCATGTGCGTGTGAAGTCAGCATCCCAAAATTCTCCTGTAACTGTATCTGTCAGTGATATTTAGATATGGGAAGGAGGGGACTGTCATGGGAGAAGGTCATGGGCAGCTGAGGGATGGGCAGCACTCCATAGGGACACCATGGGACAGGCACTGAATTGCCCAGTACAGGCCTTGACTCCTGATTTCTGCTCCATTTTTCAGCACTCCCAGTGCCATCCCAGCTGTGTTTTGTGCTCAGGAATTTGCCAGGCAGCAGCAAAGTCACTGCAGCCAACAAAGAGCAACCAAATCACGGCTGCCATGAATACATTTTCACAGGGGGCTGATGAGGTTTAATTGGCCTTCCCAAATAATTAATGTGGATTAATTTACCAGCAGGACCTCACAGAGGCAGCCCTTGGTTGTGCCACAGCTCCCATTGTTTTAGGCTGGAGGCTGACACCACGATCCATTCCCATCTTCTCCCTGACTCCCTTGCAAAGGACACACGGAGAACGTGGGTGTTTTCCCTGCCCTAATTCAGAGGCATTTCGTAGACTCATCAAAATCCTCGCTCAGGATCAGGAACTACTCGAGACTCTGGGAAGCAAACAACCTGGACTTGTTTTTCACTGCTCTGGGACTGTGGTTCAAACCCTTTGTGACCAAAAGCAAACAGGCAACGCGTTGGGATGCTCCCGAGCCTGCCTGCTCAGAGCCCTGAGACGGGATCCAGCCGAAATCTGAGCCTGCCTGGCTGCCATCTGCCCTTTCCCTCTGGATCCTTTCTGCCACAGTGACCTTCAGAGCCTTTGTCCTCTGGGCTGGCCACAACCACCAGCGTGGGCTGAGGACCTCCAGCTGCCCCAGCTCCACCATCCCCAGCGCTTCTCTCCAGCCATCCCAAGGCAAGGGACCTCCAAAATTCAGTTCCAGGATAGCCAAGCAGCTTAAGGGGCTTTATCCATCTCCCTGCCAGGCAACATCCCTCCTTTATCCCTGATGGGTGGGGTCTAGCCCTTCCTCAACCCCCATAATAGCCAGAGCACCTCATTTAAACCAAAACCTTGCAAAGAATCTGTGTTTCTGTCCCTACAAAAAAGCACCTTTGGAGGGCAGCTCCACTCCAGAAATGGAGCCACTCCACCGAAGCAGCCACATGCCTCAGTTTCCCCTCTTGTTGCCAGGCTGAGAAACAGCAGAGTTGCATTTGTTTTCTCCATAAAAAAATATTTTTCTGGGGGTGTTTTGGTTTCCTAGAGAGTTTTTCCGTAACTTGATCCAAGCTAAAAAGGGGAGAGAGAGTCTGGAGAAAAGATACATCAAGTTTAAAAGAGCTTTATGACTTTGTTTGGAGGTCAAACAAAATGTTATGCTGTGAGAGAACTCACTCCTTCTAAAAAATTCTGGTTTCCCCGAAGAAACTCCCTGAATTCATCCCTGAATCAATTCCCCTTCCATCCTTCACTTCCCAGGGGGTACCAAAACCTCCTGCCTTGCTCCACATCATGGGAAATCAATCCGTATTAACCAAATCTGAGGCTTTAAAGTGAATTAACAAAGCATTAAAACCATCAGTGACAATGGCAATTAAGGCCACCTTCATTCAGTATAACCTGACTCAATTCCCAGCATGGCAGGGCTCTGGGGATGGATCCTTATGGAAGCAAACATCATGGATGCTCACTAGAGGAAGCAACAGTCAGAGAGAAGAGTGTGGGACCACCATTTGGAAACCCTACAAGCTCCGAATCTGGGAGAAAAGGACATTTCCATGGAGACCTCCCAGCCTCCTGCCCACTCCAAGGGAGTCACAATCACCCTGCAAAAACCAAAGGCACAGCCAGGATAAAACACAATTACCCATGGCACCACCAGAAAAACCCACAGCGGGTGGAGACTTTGGGGGATAATTTTTGGCTGCACAGGCAGCATCCCATGGAGGCAGTGGGGTCTTTGCTTCCTGGGAGGTTCCCACTCAGGTTTGAGTGGGGGCTGCTCAGCGCTGAGGAGGGAGCCCGGCGCGGCCGGCAGCACGCTCCGCTGCCACAGAACTATTCATGGCTTTGGCTTCGTGTCAACAGCCCCAGATAAAAATCGCACTGGGCAGAGACAGGACAAAGCCACTCAGGGCCACAGAAATCCTTCTGGGCCTTTTATAACCCTCTAAGCCCCGGGATGCGGCCGTGCTTCGGGGCTCAGCGCATTTTGGGGTCTCTCCCTTTGCACTGGAGCCCCTCAGCCTATCAGCCACCCTTTGCTTGAGGTAAAATGAGAGGAATTTGGTGGTAATGAAAGAGTCCAATTTTGGCAGCAGCCACCACAAGCTAGGGCCACCAACCCCCAATGCTGGTGGCCCTCCAGAGCCGGGTTTGCTGCTCCTCACCTCGTGTACAGGAAGGCAGCGGGCTGCCAAATGGTTTTTGCAATAAGCTGATAAGAAAACTAGAACAGAAAGAGAAATAAGATGTTTTGACCCCAAAGTCGCTCCTGCAGTGATGTCAGCCAGTGCCCAGCTCTGGGAAGAAGGGTTTTTTGGAGCTTAGGAGCTGCTAGTAGGAGTCAAAGGGTTTGAAATCAGAGTATCATCCATTGCAGTGTAAATTAAAACATTCCCAAAGAAATTACATAGGGAGCCTAGCATGCAAAGAGGTGGAAAAATACACGGAGCAAAGCAGGGAGTCAGCTCCATGGTTTAACCAGAGCTGTGTACAGACAAACAGACAGTGAATTCCCCAGGGAAGGCAGAAACCAAACAGCAAAGATATTATTGTGAATGAATGTATAAAAAATCGTACAATGCAGGCAAAGAGGAGTAAAAGGAGCAGGAGGCTTCCTTGAGTGCCCAGTTTGAACCATTTGTGCCAGCACTCGTCCATGCCAGCGACTCCCTGCTGGCTGCTGGTGCCACTGCCCTGTCTTGGGGCACTTTGGGGCTTTTGGGCGGTTTTAGTGGCAATAGGGGCAGTACTGGGGTTGAGAGCAGAAGAGCAGGAGAGTCTGAATTTGGCTGTGTCCACGCAGTGCCCCACTCCCTGCTTTGGCTGCACTGGGACCCTGTGCCACCCATGTCACCCAGACAGCAACAAGTGCCACCACTGTCAGTATGTGCACATGGGGGCGTGTGTGTCCCCTATACATGTGTATGTGTATGTGTGTGTGTGTGTGTGTGTGCGTCCCCATACGTGTGTGTGTGTGTCCCCTACACAAGTGTGTGTGTGTTCCCTATACATGTGTGTGTGTCCCCTTCACCCCCGCGCGTGTCGTGTCTCCCCCATATACGTGTCCCACCCACCCGTGTCCCCACTCCAACCCCACTCACGAGTTTCCCACTCGACCCTGGAGGTCGCCACCCGTCCCGCCCTGCCGGGAGCAGGACACGCACCCCTACATCCCGCCCTGATTCCCCCACGGTCCCCCCGTGGTCCCCCCGTGGTCCCCCCGTGTTCCCCGCCCGCCGCGGCCGCGCTCACCGGGCGATGCCGAGCCGGGGGCTCGGTGCGGGGGTCGTGCCGGGGATTCAGCGCCGATCGTCCCGCTCAGGAGGGCGGCGGAGGCCGCGCCATGCCCGGCTTTGGTCCTTTCCCCGTCCCGTCCCGGTGCCGCTCCCGGTGCCGCTCCCGGTGCCGCTCCTGGTGCCGCTCCCGGTACCGCTCCCGGTGCCGCCGCTCCCGGTGCCGCTCCTGGTGCCGCTCCCGGTACCGCTCCCGGTGCGGCTCCCGGTGCCGCCGCCGCGTGTGAGCCGGGACGGGGCGGGCGTGGGGCTGCCGCACCGCCCTCCCGGCGCTGGGAATGGGGCTGGGACGGGGCAGGACCGCGGCCAGAACTGCCCCGCCCGGGACGGGGACCGCCCCTTCCCCGGGGACGGGACAGGAGCTCTCTTTTCGAGATGCGAACGTGCCGGGGATCGAGACTGGAGTCCGACCGCCCCTCTCTTTCCCCCTCCGGGATGGCTCTATGGGTGGGATCGGGATTAGGGCTAGAGCAGGACCCCCCCGCTCCCTCCCCCGGAGATGGGAGTATGGATGGGACTGGGGCTGGGACCGGGACCGGACACCGGCAGCTCTCCCCTTGCTCCCCCGGGAATGGGACCCGGGGGAGAAATGGGACAGGACACCCGCCTCATCCTCCAGAAATGGGAGCGTGGATGGCATCAGAATTGGGACTGACATTGGAGACAGATGTTTGCTCCCCAGATCCTCCCCCGGGGATGGGGCCGGGGACGGGACCAGAATCAGGACAAGGACAGGACCCTCCCGCCTCTCTGCCCCGTGGATGGGATTGGAGCTGGGACTGAGACCGGGCTCACTTCCGCGGGTGCTAGGACTGGGACTGATGCCAGGACTGGGATGTTGGGACTTTTCATCATTTCTGGAACCAGGAGGACACGGCAGAAGGTTCGCTCGGGGTTTGCTCCTTGCTGTGTCTTCTTTGAGCTGCTGTTCCCGCGGAGCCCTGGCACGACACAGCCTCCCAGAAGCTGTGGAGGGCCACCTCTCCCGCAGGTGGCTGCTGCCCAAGGGAAGCAGTGGCCAGGTTCAGCCCGACCTTCCCAGTGAGGCTCACGGACCTAGGTGAAAATCCTTCAGATTTGGGGGGCTGGAGGAGCAGGCACAGCCCCCCTGGATCATGTGCAGGTGGCCCAGTTGTTTTCCACCGCCTCCAGCACGGAGCGAGCCCCGTGCTCCCACGAGTATTCCCCATCTGTGTCCCTGGGTGAAAGCCAGATCCTCCTTCCCCAGCTGGATCTGATTTCATGTGGGGGTCCTTGGGGCCCCTGGATATGGCTGGGGGGGCCATGAAGCCCCTGATGGAGGAGGGGAAGGACACCAATGGCATCTATTATTCAACAGCAGAAAGTGGCAGCTGGCTAAGGAGGCATTAAGAGGATATGAACTCCTGGCATGGACACAGTGCTGCAGAGATTTTGCTTACTGACCTCCATGCCAGAAAAGAGCAAAAAAAATATTCCTGTTTCCTTCTTCTGATGTAATTTGTTTGAGGAGTGAAAACAATACATCACATCACAGCTATTTGGGGCTGATAAGGGAGGAAGGACGGGTTTGCTGCTTGCCCAGAGGGAGGGAGATGCCTGGGAGGAGCTGGTGTGTGAGGCTCAGCTGGGTGAAGCTGCCCAGCAGTGCCCTGGGTGCTGTGCTCAGCCCATCTCTCCTGCATTTGGAAACACTTCTTGGGCAAAGCTTGGGTTCACCCAGCCACAGCATCTTGGTTTCATCCTCCAGATCCTTCACTGTCCCAAGGAGGGATGGATGGTGCCCAGAGGTGATGGATGGACCTGTGGATGATGTCCAGGGAGTTGCTGCTGTCCTTGCCTGAGCTGTGACCCGTGGGGTGACGGCTGCTGCTCAGCAGCCCTTGCCTGGCCCCACCTCCCCCAGCCTGGTCCTCCAAGGTCCGAAGACCCGCAGCTCTTCCTCCTCGAGACAAAGCCAAACAACTCAAAAACAAGAGGCAGGCGCCTTCCTCATCTCCAGGGGTGATTAATTATGGCCAGGCCGGCTGCGAGGTCTGCTTGGCGGCTCGGTGCTGGATGCTTCAGCAGGCCAGAGGAGATGTTTTTCTAAAAGCTGTTTTGGAATGGGGAAGTGTCCCCTGGAGAGCCCTCTTCCCATCAGACCTTTTCCGAGCCTGATTGAAGTCCCAGCATCTTCCAGCAAGCAGGAGCTTCTCAGCTTCACTGCCCACTGCAAGGAAAAACCTTTCCTTTCCCTTCCTTTGCTTTTTCTCCTCTCATTTGGGCATGAAGGAGATGGAAGGAGGGTGTCAGCCCTAACCCACATTACTCATTTGTGTCCTTCAGGCAGGGGGACCCAAAAACAGAGCCTCCCTCACCTCAAATCTCCATTTCCCAGCTCCACAGCAGCTCAAACAAGCCCAGGGAAGAGGTAGATGTTTTAAATCCCGCTGAAAGGCAAATGATTTGTGCAGCTGCAGTGCAGGAGACGGAGGCAATACCCAGCGAGCCGACCTGGAAAGCAGCCCCAGTTTCCCTTCGTGGCTTCATTTTTCAACCGTTCTGGCAGCCCGGCAGGTTTCTAAGACGCTTTCAAAACATTTCCATGTTGACTAGCGGGCAGGAATGTGATACAGGAATGGGTGGACCAGGAAGGTCAGGCTGGCCACAGCAGAGCCTGCACTGCACCCATGGGTGCAGCTCAGACATGCAGGGAGACACCGGCAGAAGTGCTGGAGACAAGCTGGCATATATCAAATCTCTTCTTTTTTTTTTTTGCCTTTTATTTTATTTTTAAAGCTTTAGGTGCAGCAAGTAAGAGAGTTTGGGAGTGTTGGGCTGAGCCTTCCTCTCCTCACCTCAATCTGTGCAGGTGCAAACTGACGCCCTGATCCCACCTTGATGCTTCTCGTGGTGTCCTGGCTGGAAAGGTGCTCAGTCACCGAATGGACACAGAAACCTGCCCTGTGAGACCGGGCTTGCAGGACGGACATCCCATGGGAGCAGATGTGATTTTGCAGCCTTGCAGGATGCCTGAATTCTCCCTCCAGGATGTTCTTATTCAGGACCATCAACAGCTTTCACAGGGCAGCAAAAGCCAGTGCAGCTGAAGAAGGGAACCTCTGTTTATGGTGCCATTGGGATGTGCTGGAGAGAGACATGGGAGCACCTTCCCAGCAGTCAGCTGAACTCCAAAACAGGGTGGGTTGGTTGGAGGTGGGAGCTGGGGCTGGAAAACATAGACTCATGGAATTAGTAGGGCTGGAAAAGCCCTCTAAGATCATGGAGTCCAACTGTTAACCCAGCACTGCTGTGTTTGCTGCTAAACCACGTCCCCAAGTGCCAAACCACACCTTTCTTTAACAGCTCCAGGGACTGACTCCAGCACTTCCCTGGGCAGCCTGTTCCAGTGCCTGACCACCCTTTCAGTCAAGAAACCTTTCTGAATATCCAATCTGAACCTCCTCAGTGTAACTCCTGTCTGTACCAGGAGCTGGTCCCTCTGTCCATCCCTCATCCACACATTCTCTGGGGAATCTCCTCCTGCCTCCTCTGAGGCTGCAGCACCCAGGAGGAGCTGCTGGGTGGGTGCTGAGCACAGAGAGACACTTTCCTCCCTTTTCCACCCTTTTCCCACTAATCCCTTTAACAGGAACTGACAAATGGGCACAGATAGGGCACAGGGGACCTTTGCTGTCTGGGGCTCCGTGGGGAAGAGGGAATTGGAGGAGACCCAAGGCACTTGATGCTCTCTGGGGCAAGCAGCTGCAAGCAGTGAGCCTTATGCACATTGCTTCAGTGCAGAAAGGGCTTTGCTCTGTGGTGTGGCCATCTGGGTGTGGATTTTCTCTTCTCCACCAGCGGTTGGGGATTTTTATTTTTTTTTTAGCCCAGCTTTCGTTTCCTCCCCACTGAACGCTTGTGATGTCTCTCCCCTTCTCACCATCAGGAGGGTGATGGGGGTGCCACACACTTTTCCTCCAAGCTCCTGCATTACCCAGGTTTTTTGGAGAGGTTTTCAGACTCCAAGTGCATTTCCTCCCCTCAGGATGATGCTTGCAAAGAGGGGAAGGGGTGCTGCCACGACCTCCCAGGCAGCAGGAGGTAAACACAAGCATCCTGTTGTGGCCAAAAGTGTTGCTTCTAGAAAGGCCATGAATAAATAACCACCTCACACCAGGGCAGGTGTGTTAAAATTAACCCATCTTGGGTTATGTGTGCTGTGGGTTCTGCTCTGCAGCCTGTGCAGGGAGGGAGGTGGGGGGGTGTCACAAAAGAGTCACAAAACTCAACGAGGTCAGCTCTGGCAGGGTCATCTCTGCTTCTGCTGACCCCATTGATGGCTTTCTTAGGAGCAGAGATGCTGAGTTTTCTGCCAAATTTCATGACATTTCCTCTTCCTCTGGGACTGCCTAGAAAATAGTAAATAAGACTGATTTTAAAAAAAAAAACACAAAACAATCAAACCCATTCAATGTCTTATTCAAGAGGGTTTGAGCAAGTTGCAACAGCAGGAGCTATTGGAAGAGGTGTCCTGGGAGACAGAACTTGCTGCTGGAGGAGGTTTTGCACTGATCCTGGCATTCAATAACACAAGTAAATACATGTCCTCAAACCAAGTCCCTCTAAAACCAGCAGCAGCAGCCCATCCCCAGCCTAAAATAGTGCTGGAGAAGAGGCTCTCCTGAAAAAGGCTCCTTTCTCCTCATTTCTCTATTTGCAGAGCTGCTGAGGAGCTGTGCAGGCATGGTCCCAGCCGTGCCTGGACCCCTGGCAGCAGCTTGGTGGGATTCAGTGGGCATGGGCAGCTGGATTGTGGGGTCCAATCACCCCCAAATTTTGTGGGGTCACTGCTTGGCTGACCCAGCAGCAGCTCAGCCTGGGGTGGCAACACAGCCTGGCACTGTGATGGATTCAGCTCCAGCTGGAGACTGGTTCAAGGGATGGAGTGGCAGGTCCCCCATGTCTCCCATTTTTTACCTGATCCTCATGAAATCCACAGAAAAGAAAAGCCACAGAGAGGCTCAGGAGCAAATTCCCATTGGTGCTGGACAAAAAGCCATTTTCCAGTAGTTTTGTGGGCCATTATTTTTGCTCTCAGCTCCCAGCAGTGAGACCACGGAGACCAGCACAGGGTCCCACCCTCTTTGTTTCAAACAAAAATACTTGTTCTCACTACGGGACTTTTGAAATCACTTCCTTCCCCTCTGCTCCAAAACAACCCTTGTGTCCTCAGGGAGATTCCCTGAGGCTGAGACACCCCCGGGCATGGCCCTGGACCCCAGAAAGCCACTGCTCCCTGTGGATGCCACACAAGGGGGGTCATCCTTAGCTAGCTCAGCCCAAAAACAGGAGGTTTGCTCAGCCCCAGTGAGCCCAGCCCATGCCTGGAGCGCCCTTGGAGATATCCATCTAAATTAACTTCAAATAAATTTTATTTGAAATGCACTTCGAATGGGTGAAAGAATAACAGCAAGTGTCTCTGTAGAGCCCAAACTGATCACTGGGGGATTTGAGGGATGGGTGAGGATGGGGAGGGCACCATTACACCTTCCCAATGTCCCAGCAAGGCTCCTGGGTGACCCATCCTGCTTCCTGCCCTTTGGGAGAAGGTTGGTGACCTCCTCCTACACTTAAGTCATCCTTTAGCAGCTTCCCCATGGATACAAACCCTGTTAGAAGAAAACCATCATTAGATCTGCTTCGACTGTCAATAAAAATATCAAAATCATTGAGGCTGGAAAAGGTCTTTAAGACCATCAGGTACAATAATTCCCCCAGCACTGCAAGGCCACCACTATCCCCTGTCCCCAAGTGCCACATCCACATGACTTTAAATCCCTCCAGGGATGGGGACTCCAGCACTGCCCTGGGCAGGAAAACCTCCCTGCAGAGGATGGATGCAGTTCAGCTTCTCTGTTTTAAAACCCCTCCATCATCATTATTTATTTTAAAACTGCATTTTCCTGTACTTTTTCATTTAACACACCAATTAGACCCAGCTCAGTGCAGAGTTCTGTGGCCCCTGTTTTCCTGGCTGGAGCAAAGAGGGAAGGTGGGAAATTGGGAAATTGGGTCCACATGGATTTGTCCCAGCCCAAAAAGGGAGAGCAGCCCTGAGGCTCATTCCCAGCTGGAGTCCTTGTCAGGAGGCCAATATTGTTATCTAGGGCCTGGCTGGTGTTTCTTCTTTGGACTCCTGCCACTGCAGTTAAAATATCTCTCCCACCACTCCCAGCATGTAAAGGTCACGTTCCAGAGATTAATCCGGAGCCTCCTTGGCTTGGGATCCCTGCTGGGACCCATGTGGAGCAAAAGCCCCGGGATGCTGGGTGTGCACTCCCAGTGCTGGAGATCCCCTGGCCAGGAGTGTGCCTGTCACCAGCTCCAGCTCCAACGTCCCCTGGGAGCTGGACATGGAGCTGTGGACAATTCTGAGCTAAACAGAAGCCAATTCCCCCTGGGCAAATGGTTAATTCCGTGTAAATCTGCTCCTAGTCCTCAGCCAAGCAGTCCTGGGAAGTCCAAGTTTGCAAAACAAGCTTTGGAGGCATCCAGCTCTTACAGCTGGTCCTGCACTTGGTTTTTGTCCAAACAAGTCCTGGGATGGCAGGAAAGGGTTTCCAAGTTAAATACGAAAGAATAATTGAGTGTTTAATGAAATGGGTTTAAGTGAGGCATCTCTATATGAAGGGATAAGTTGTGCCTAAGGAGCAGAGGAAGTGTGGGCAAGGAAAGAGGGAAGGGGAGCAGAAAATCCACTATCCCCAGGGAAGGAGGAGTCGATAGCCTGTGGCACAGGAGGTGGGAAGGACAGTGGGACCTGCAGTGTGTCCTCTGCAGGGACACAAACCTTCACACCAGCATCATTTCCCCAGCTGGATGGACCAAACCTGCAGCATCCAAATGTGCACGAAGCAGCTTAGGACAACCCAAGGGCTCCTTCCCAAACCTCCCAGTGTCCTGGTGCTCCTGGTGTCAGCAGGGCTTTTCCAGGAGAGGTGATGGTGGGGCTCCCTGGAGCTGCTGCCTTTGTTCTCTTCTCATGGCGAGGAGAGCTCTTTGAGGAAGCCTTGGTTATCCTGGCAGCACTGCTGACATGGACACTGCTGATATTCCAGGCTGAGGATAAGGGAAAACTGTTCCACCACAAGCAGGGTGTGCAACCTCTGTCCTCAGAGCTTTCCAAGACCAGCTGAACAAAGCCCTGCATAAACGGGTCTGACCCCAGAGTCGCCCCTGCCATCACCAGGAGGTTGGACTGAGACCTCTTGAGGTCCTTTCCAACCCGACTTACGCTGTCATACTCTGATCCAAGGATGCCAAACACATCAGTGATGGAGCAGCATCATGACCTGGTCTCCTGTGGCTCCACTGCCCTGAGCTGTGGGTCTCTGTCACAAACTGAGGGAGTCACAGGGAGTTTTGCTGATCCCTTTCTTTCAGCTTCACCATGAACTTCACCCTGCAACCTTCCATGAAAACCAGTAAGTCTGGACCCTGAACCCTCCAGCTGGTGACATTTAATTACACACACCTCGGGCTGGTAGCTGTCATTAAAACCAAACTACAGACTCATGCAGAAACGAGAGAGTCTCATCGTCACTGGGATCTACCTCTTCCTGGTTAGGAAAACCCATGAGGAAGACCCTTCCCTTAGCTGAGAGCCTGCAGGTGTTTCCTGATGATTCCAGGCATGGGGGCTGTCCAAGTTGTCCCTTTCAATGAGTCAGTCATGGGGTGTCCCCGGCAAAGTTTTGGAACCACAGATGGAACTCTCAGGGCTCTGTGATTTTTAGAACAAATGGATCATCTGATAAGAAAACCCCAGGCAGAGATAATTTCGGGAGCAGGTATTTCCAAGGGAAGTGGATGGAGATTTCTCTCCAGATAGATAATCACCAGGGAGAGAGATTGCCTCCAGTTTGCACAGGAGTGAGTCACTCACCTTCCTGTGGCAGGAGGAAACCTCAGCAGACTGGCACTCCATGGAACTTTCCTTTGTAAGGGGGAATACAGCTATTTTGGGAGACAATGCTACAATGCTCTGCTTCTTCCCATGTCCCTCAGGGCCAGCAGTGTGGGTTTGGGAATCCCTGGAACAGCGGTGTCCCTCCTCACAGCCCTTCAGCGAGGTCAGGTTTTGCCAAGCACAGGCTTGACTCCAAGGATGGAGATTTTCCTACTCCCCAGTGGGACCTCTCCAGCTCCTCCATGAGCCCTGCCTCTCTCAACCCTACCATGCTCCCCAACCTGGTTGTGCTCCCAAACTCCCTGAGCATTTCCATTCCACCATGCAGGTGGTTACAGGTGTGATGGAGGCTGTTCAAAGAGCTCTTGAGCCTGTCCTGGCCCTCAAGGACTCACTGGAGCGTGCAGGAGAGGATCTCTCAGGTGCAGCTGCAGTGGGACATTGCATGTGTGGGATCAGCAGCCAGGCATTGGGTTAACCCTTCACATCCCTTCTCCTGCCCAGTCACTGCCTGCTGTTAGAGGACAGCACTAAGGCCATGTCCCTGTACCTCCCAATGACATCCTGATGTCACCTGGTGTTCCCAGGATGCCAGTGAGGAGTGGGTAGACCCTTGGGGAGGAGTGGGGATGCCACAGAGGGCTGACAAAAGCATGGGTAAGGCAAAGGGCCCTGTTCTGGTCTCAGCAAGGTCAGAAGCAGGTTGTTCCAAGGGACAGCACATCCCTGGGAAATGTGATGGGAAAAGGGATGCTCAGAAGACAAAAGCTGTTCCCACATCCTGGCAAGGACAGCCTGCACTCCCAGGCAGCGCTTCTCTGCGGTGAATCCATCTCAGGAGGCGCACAGAGGAGCTCGGTGTCAGCTTGTGCAGCCGTGGGGTGAGCATGTCCTGCACACACTGCTGTGTGCCCCAGGAGCTGCCCTGCACACACTGCTGTGTGCCCCAGGAGCTGCCCTGCACACACTGCTGTGTGCCCCAGGTGCTGCCCTGCACCCAGGGCCAGGAGGGCAGCACGGGCTGCCCAGGGCGTTCCCGGCTGCCAGGGCTCCGCGTCCCGCGCCAGCCTGAGCCGGGACACGCCGCTGCAGCACCCAGCGCGGCGCAGCAGCTGAGTCAGAGAGCTCTGCAGCATGGCCAGTCCTGCACGGCATTCCTGGGAGTCTGGGCATGTAGAAAAGCAAACATGGCCAGCAAAATGGGCCTGCCATGGCAGCAGCAGCAGCAGCAAGGGTGGAAAATCCTTATTTTGCATGATTTAGATGCATGCAGGGGCACACCCGGGAGGTCTGGGGCTTCGTGGCATGGTTTTGCTCGTGCAAATGCTGGCCAAATCATGGAATCATGGAATGGTTTGGATGGGAAGGGACCTCAACGATCATCCAGCCCCACCCCTTGCCATGGGCAGGAACACTTTCCATTATCCCAGGCTACTCCAAGCCCCAATGTCCAACCTGGCCTTGGGCACTTCCAGGGATCCAGGGGCAGCCACAGCTGCTCTGGGCACCTGTGCCAGGGCCTGCCACCCTCACACAGAACAATTCCTTTCCAACATCCCACTTAACTCTGCTCTCTGGCAGTGGGAAGCCATTCCCTGTTGTCCTGTCCCTCCAGGCCTTTGCCCTTCTCCAGCTCTCCTGGAGCCTCTTTAGGCACAGGAAGGGGCTTTGAGGTCTTCCCAGAACCTTTTCCTCTCCAAGCTGAAATCCCCCAGCTCTCCCAGCCTGGCTCAAGAGCCCTTTTCCTGAGCTTTCTTAAGCCACACATTCCCAAATAGGCATCTTCTCCCTGAAGAGCCAGTCTAAAGCTTAACCAAGCTCATGTTTATGCCTCCAAGTGCTGGGACTTTCCAGATTTAAGATCTGCATTTGTGGATGGGCAAAGCAAACGGATTAAGTATTTCACAGAGTTAATAGCCAGCACAAATTCTTGTTTCATTTCCCCTGTGACTCAGAGATGAACACTCACTCCCTGGCACGGCTCTCGTGTTTGACATTGTTCCCCATCAGCTGTTCCTGGGGAAAAAGAACCTTTCCCAGGGCAGGAGCAATGCCCTCAAAGCAGGAAGAGCAATTTTTGCCGGAAATTCGCAGGTCTTCGTAGTGGAAAGGGGCTGGTTTTATGCAGGTGATGTACAAACCCAGCTCACCTGAGTCCAGGCTTATTTAGAACCACAGAACCATTTAGGCTGGAAAAGCCCTCTGAGGTCATCGTGCCAACCATTAACCCTGACCCTCTGTGTTCACCACTAACTGTGTGCCCAAGTGCCTAATTCAGTGCTCTCAGGCGCTGATAATCCACTAGGGTTGAACAAACTCATCTTTGGGAGGGCAACGTGAGGCTGTTCCTTGCCTTTTGATGAGAAATCAGCACTGAATTTGTGTTTCTAAGGGGTTTACTGCTGCTTTCTGGTGCTCAGGCTGAAAACAGTAATCCAAGCTCATAGAAAACTCAAACCACTCAATAGATCTCCATTTTTACATTGAGATATTAAATTAGGGGATTACTTATTACATTACATCTATAATGACTTAATGCTCCAGGAGAATAAAAATCTCTGGGGCCCTTTCTAATTCTTCTCCACATTTTGGAGTTTTCACCTCTCCACCTCTCAAAGCCTCACCCTCCAAATAACATCATTTCACTTGCAAAACCAAGCAGCAGAAGAGACAAAGTGGCAGGAGTGGGGTTGGTCTCTGTGTCTTTGCTCATCTACAGCAGGGATAAACCACTTCTGCCCCCAGGATGGGAGCAGGATGCTGCAGCCCAGAGCATTATCTCTGGGAAGCAGAGAGGAATAGGAATTAAATCAGCTGGAGGCACATTGCTCCCACCACTTCTCCTTCATTCAGGAAGTTTTGCTTCCCCTTTATGTGTGCTCTAAACCCACGTTTCTCCCACGCCCACCCTCTGGAGGGAACACGCCAGGCCGTGCACAGGATGGGGAAAAACGTGCTGAAACTGGCTGATGCCACACTTTCAACTCCGTGCCCAGTTTCACTTCCTTCCTAACCTTGGCAGAGGATGGGTAACTCCAAGATCTCCATGGCTGGTGACCTCATTCATCTCCTGATGTCCTCTCCTTCTCTCTGCATCAAGCAGCTTCCTCCTCATCCAGGTCCAGTCTCCTTACAAAAGGAGATTTCTTAGGAGCTTCCTCTCTGTTTCCTTTACTGGCACCCAGTGCCAGGGGAAGACTTGTCACAGACACCTTTTGTTTGGAAAAGGTGCTGGGCAAAGGGAATCTGTGTATGACTTTTACCTTTGTTCCTTACCATGAGAGTAAGGCACAGGTTTTCCAGGGAAGCTCTGGCTGTCCCTGGATCCCTGGAAGTGTCCAAGGCCGGCCAGGTTGGAGCAGTTTGGTTTAGTGGAAGGTGTCCCAGCTCATGGCAGGGAGTGGAACTGCATGAGCTTTAAGGTATTTTCCACAAACCATTTTGTGATTCCATGATTTGAGGCTGCATCCAGATCCCAAGGTTTGCAATTCCCCTTGGCTGAACAAGAGCCAAGCTCTCGGGCTTCACGGCTGGGAGTGTTTGGGGTTGGAAAGGGCTCTTCTTCAGCAAGGACACTGCCTCTTCCCTGCCTCCCTGGCTGGAGGAAGAGAGGTGGAAAAGGGATTTTAAGGCTGGCCAGGGTGAATGGAGGTGTCTGCATGAGAAAGCACCCAGAGAAACTGAGTGCCAGGGTGGAGGGGATGGCTGGTGCTGATAACCAGGGCTGCAGCGGGACGTGGTCCCGTGGGGAGCACTGGAAAGGAGCCCTCCCTGTCCAGCCCAGCAGCTGTGGGCTGATACAGTCCTTGTGCAGCTGAAGCCCAGGGAGAGCAGTGCTCTGATAAGGCCAGGGAGCAGCCAGGTGCTGGCATCTCCATCATCCTCCTGCTCTGGAGGTCACAGCTCTTCCCACAGCACTCCCAACCCACACCCGTCTGCTCTGGAGGTGCCCTGACCTTCCTGAACATGCAGAAAGCATGCTGAAAGCAATGCAGCAATCCCCTTCCCTCTGCAGCTGTAAACAAGGAGGAGAAGGGCTCCCCACCTCTTCTCTCAGCCACACAACAGCCTTGAGCCCTGTGAAATGCCTGGTCTCCAAAAGTGCTCTCAGACAGATTTTTGTAGAACCTCCCTGCAGGTGGTTATTCACTCTCTGCCCAAGATGGAATTTTTCTCAGCTGCCCTGGAGGATCACAAAATGGGTCACATTGGAAGAGACCTCAGAAATATAACATTTCTAAGGTTGGGAAAGACCTGTAAGACCATCAAGTCCAACCATTGCCCAGTGCCACCATTATCACCTTTAAACCACATCCTCATGTGCCATGTCTACACATTTCTGGACACCTCCAGGGATCCAGGGGCAGCCACAGCTGCTCTGGGCACCCTGTGCCAGGGCCTCCCCACCTTCCCAGGGAACAATTCCTGCCCTAGATCCCATCCATCCCTGCCCTCTGGCAGGGGGAAACCATTCCCTTTGTCCTCTCCCTCCAGGCCTTGTCCAAAGTCCCTCTGGAGCTCTCTTAGCACCCCCTTAGGCACTGGAAGGGGCTCTAAAGCCTCCCTGGAGCCTTCTCTTCTCCAGGCTGAAGAGAAAACTCTGAGGAGACCTTATAGGAACCTTCCAAAGGAAGGATCCAGGATAGTCAGCCCTTCCCATCTGCTGTCCTTCACATGCCACCATCCAGCTGCAGATAAAAATACCCCGGTGGGAGCAGGCAGGGATGGACCTGGCTGGGACAGACAGTGCTGGGATCACAGCAATGTGCCCCAGCGAGTTTTGGGTTACACATTAACAAAAAAAGGGGGAGAGCAGCCGTGAAGGTGACGCACAACCAGGCAGGGAATTCATAGCAGGACTGCACACTATCCTGATGTGCTCCTGGCAGCAGCAGGTTCTCTGTGATCTGGACACACTGAGGCTTTTGGGATCAATCTGTCTCCATTAGGCCAGAGCCAATTTACAGTAAGATTTGTCAGTCTGACAAACTTGTACTCCCAAGGAAGGTGTGGGAAATCAAATGGGGACTGTAAGAAAGATGGGGGCAAACTTTAAAGCAAGGCCTGTTGTGATTGTACAAGGGGTGATGGTTTTAAACTAAAAGAGAGGAGATTTAGTTTAGATACAAGGTAGAAGATTTTTATAGTAAGGGTGGGGAGGTCCTGGCACAAGTTGTCCAGAGTAGCTGTGGCTGCCCCTGGATGCGTCCAAGGCCAGGTTGGATGGGGCTTTATAGCAGCAGAGAGGCCACAACCATTTCAAAGCAGCAAGAAGCACCCGGAGAGCCTTGGAAACACAGCCACACTGGGATGGGACACAGGGCAGACACCACATCCTGCTCCAGATGTCCGATGCCTCCTGCTCACATCTGGTCACATGCAAGCAGGGAAAGAGCAGGAAAGCTGCCAGTTCCTGGAGGAAAACAAACCCCATAAACCTGCCAAGCGTCCCTGCTCAGAAATATTTACACTTTCAAGGTGTTCTCATGGAAATTAATCCCAGTCTCACCCCTACAGGTATGGTAAACATTAGAAGTGAGGAATGGGGAGAGGCCAGGACAGCAGAGCAAGGCGAACAAGGCTGTCTGGGTGTACCAGCCTTGCCCAAAATGTGGTGGAACAGGCCCCAGCAGGACGTGGCAGGGCTGCTGGGGCTCCCTTCCAGCCCCCCACGGCCATCCCGGCTGCCCACCGAGTCCTTCGCCCCACCATGACCTGCAGGAGCCTGATCCCATCCCCTGGGCTCCCCAGCAGCTCCTTCAAGGGTTCCTCAGTCTGCACCAGCTCACAACAAGCCCCAAACAGGGGCTGGGGAAAGCCAAAGCATGCAAGAAGCAAGGAATTCTATGCGTGGAGGAAAACGCATCATGCCTTGTGAAAGTTATTTTCCCCCATCCATAGAATTCTGTGCTTCCTGCATGCTTCATGAATCTTGTTCTTCCCAACCCATATATTTTCTTTCCTATTTTTCTTTATAGTTCAATTTTTTTGTTTGTTTGTTTCCTGGCTTAGAGCAGTGGTGACACTGCAGAGCTGTCACCTGTCCCCTTCCCGTGGCTGTAGGAGCGGCGTGATCCGCATCCACATGGCACCCCCACGTGGGGAAAGCCTGGAGGCTCCGGCTCCATGGAAGGAAGGAAAGAAGGAAGGAAGGAAGGAAGGCAGGCTGCAAACACCTCGTTCAGTGCCACCATCAGCTTTGAAGGCCTGGAAGAAGCACTCAGAACAGAATTGTGGATGTCAGATAATGCCAAACTCAGTTTCTGGCTTTACCTGCTCCTGGGAGAGGTCGAGAACATTATGGACATTATGGCTATTTACTCCAGATAATTTTGTCCTTTCTTTATTTTTTATACTGTTATCCACTTTTTCCTTTTTGTTTTTTCATTATTTTATTCTTACCTACATATGGTCTTAGATGCATTTTCCAATAGAAATGAATTCATGATTCTGTGTGCGTGTCTCTCTCAATTATTATATTCATTATTATTTTTATTGTTTATATATTTATTTAAATATAAAATAAATTCTTATACATTAATACATGTCCACACATAATAGAAATATAAAGACTCCTATATTTTAGTTTCCTATAAAGAGAGCTGGAGAGGGACTTTGGACAAGGGATGGAGGGACAGGAATGGCTTTCCACTGGCAGAGGAAATGGATGGGATATTGGGAAGGAATTCCTGGCTATGAGGGTGGGAAAAGCCCTGGCCAAGGGTGCCCAGAGAAGCCGTGGCTGCCCCTGGATCCCTGGAAATGTCCAAGGCCAGGCTGGGCAGGGCCTGGAGCAGCCTGGGATAGTGGAAGGCATCCTGCCCATGGCAGGGGTGGAATGAGACATTTTTAAAGATTCCTTCCAACGAAACCACTCTGGGTTCTATGATATTCCTAAATACTAATATTTACCGCAATAAAATACCATACCTTCCATTCAAAAAGCTGACTTCCCTGGAGGAAGCTCCTCAGGAGATGGCAGCCCCCTCCCTCCACAGTCTCTACTGGCGAGCACACCCTTCTGCCAGGGCAAACTCCACGTTTCCAGCAGCTCCTGGATGTGCTGCTGGAGGAGGAGGAGCTGCTCTGGCAGCCGGAGCTGCCTCGTGCGTTAACCGCGGGCTCGGCGCAGGTTCCAGCTCGCCGCATTCCGCTCGGGGTGCAGCCTGGCAGCCAAGAGCCCTCCAACACATCCAGCTTTCACATTAAAAAGGTTTAAAAAACCCCTGCAGGGATTAAATTCAGATGTGAGGAATGAACAGGCCCAAGGGGAGATCAGAGCAGCCGCTCGGGAGCTGAGATCCAACGTGTTGCCTTTGCCTCGTGATGGGAATCAGGAGCTCCGTTCCCTAAAGCTCCTCTCCAAATTTTGCTTCTATGGCTAAGTTTGTTTTGTTCTCTTTTTCTTCTGGATGAGGGAGTAAGCTGCTGTTTTCAGCTGGGGGTTGTCACCATCAGCTGGAATTCAGCTCTTGGAGTTTCCAACCTTGATGTCTCATCTCTGTTGGGGTTCCCTGAGAGGTGTGCATTGCTTTGGGACTGTATTCTGTACCCTCCCTCATATAAAATCAAATAAAGCAAAATGAAATTAAATTAAATCAAAGAGAATGAAATAAAAATAAATTAAATTAAACTAAATTAAATTAAATTAAACAAAGTAAAACAAAGGTCAATAAAATATAAAATACTAACTGGTCTAGTGGAAGGTGTCCCTGCCTAGGGGATGGAACTGGATGATCCTTAAGAGTCCCTTCCAGCCCAAACCAATTCTGCAATTCCATGAGACTCAACTGCTTTCAAGTCCTCCAATCTGAAAGGAGAAAACAAGGGATAAAGGCTCATCATAAAATTATGCTGTGAAAACAAGTATTTTGATAAAATATACAACACTTAGACACACTATTGACTTTTTGATAATCTTTATTTCACATCCTTTTTCTCCCCTATTATCAGCAGTACTATGAAGATGTGTAAGAGCCATGGGCAGCTACAAGAGGCAGCTCCATCAGGATTTATCATCCCAGATGCAAAATCCTCCAGGATTCACGTCGAACCTGCAGCACTACATGAGTCAGGCTTCAGGGAATCTGTGTTCAAATAGACAAAACAATTATTAATGGAAGAACACAAGCAAATAGTGGAAAAACAACTGCATGATAAGGGAGGATGATACATCTGACTGTAGGCCTGGTACCTAAAATGTTTCTCAGTCCTGCATGCAGAAGTCTGGGCATGATTTTTTGAGTAACCTGGGCTAGTGGGAGGTGTCCCTGCCCATGACAGGGGGGTGGAATTGGATGAGCTTTAAGATCCCTTTCAGCCCAAACAATTCCATGATTCCATGAAGGGCTGCACACGCAGATCCCATCCCCTTGCAGCCCTGATAGAGAGACACAATATATTTCCACAGCATCTGCTGGTGCACCAGGTCTTACTGATCGTTTCAAGTTTCCCGGGGAGAAAGAGTTAAGACTAATTAGCAGCACTAAATAAACTAATAGCTGGAGGGGAAAGCAGAATTCAAGTTGCATTTTAGTTTTAGAGGTGGTTAAAGCGTCTTTAAAGGCAAGGGGTCATTTTCTGGGAGCTGGAGCAAAGCAGCTCATCAATAATGAAGGAGCCAGCGATGGAGTAGCGGCAGCAATGCTGGAGGACTCGGGAAAATGCAATTATGGGAATTGCCTGACGATCTGCAAACTGCCCCAGTAATTTGCTTAAGGGAAAAAGCCAAATGGACGATAATATTTCAAAGATTTTGTTGCAGCAGAACTGATAAGCAAACACCAGGAATTTCAGTGCTGGAGAAGGGGGTTAAAATCCTCAAAGTACTTCTGATCAGGGGTTTTTAGTTCACACCCAGTGAAACATGGCAGGGCTGGGAGTATCACTTCTGCATCCTGGCTCTTTGCATCTGCAATGCTTGAGAGTTCAGCTTTGTTTTATTTTCCTTTTGTTAAAACCAACCCCATGCAAAGGCTCATGTCTGGGTGCTCTGCTCCCAATGTGCTGCCCTTGGGATGCACCAGGATCTGGGTGCCAGCATCAAGGGATTCTCCAGGTGCTGTCAGGGGGGTGATGGTCCCTCATGTACTTCAGCACTTGCTGCCTAGATTTGTTTGGGCAGCCGGGAAAGTGCTGGAAAGGCTGTTTTGTGCTGGGGAGCATCCCTGGGGTGCCACCAGCTGTGTCCTGCACCCCAATCCCGTTCTGTGGATCCTGCACTGGACCTTGAAGGGCACTCCTTTGGGCACCGCCCTGCACCCCTGAGCACCCCAACAGCATCCCGACCACTCCCCATGCACCCCCCTTCACTGCCCCATGCACTGCCTGCACCTTCCTGTGCAAACTCCCTCACCTCTGGGCACCTCCTTGTGCAAACCCCAAACCCTTCGTGTACCCCCTTGTGCACCCCCTACACAGCCCTGCACCCTCACTGCGCCCTGCTGTGCACCCCCGACACAGCCCTGCACATCCCAAACCCCCCTAGAACCCCTCTGTGCAAACCCCATTGTGCACACCCATACACACTCCATACACAGCCATGCACATCCCATACACACCCCATTGTGCACACTCACATACACCCATACGGACCCATACACACCCATACACATCCCCATTGTGCACACCCCATACAAATCCCTATTGTGCACACCCCTTTGTGCACACCCCATGCACAGCCGTGCACACCCCATTGTGCACACCCCATTGTGCACACCCCATGCACACCCCATTGTGCACACCCCATTGTGCACACCCCAT
>JANRGV010000051.1:1217303-1244067 GCA_024734035.1 Alethe castanea
AGTGTTGGGAAGGGAGCGGGGGGGGGCGCAGCGGCGAGTTGGGGGCTGGGGGGGCTTGGGCGAGGGTGGCCCTGCAAGGTGGGTGATGGGGAGGTGTCGGGGGGTATTGGGGACTGGGAAAGCGGGGCCAGGGTGGGTTGGGGTGGGAGTGAGCTCTGGAGGTCGTCAGGGCGGGGATGGGGACGCACCGGTGGGGATGGAGGTGCAGGAGGGAGCGCTTGCTCGCTCGGGGACCCCCGTCTCCATCGGCAGGAAGGGCCGTGGAGGGCTGGGAGAGGGTCAGCGCCTGCATGGAGGCGTTGAGGCTGCGCTGCTGGCGGGCTGCTCCCGCGGGCACTGAGGGGGCTCGCGTGGTGTGCTGGTGCCGGCAGCGAGGGCTTGGTTGTCTTGGGGGAAGAAGGTCACGTCTGGAGTTGATCCAGGGACGCGGACTATCCCGGCGTGTGCCAGGAGCACACAGGAGCACACAGGAGCAGGGACAGCGGGATTGCGCGGCGTTTTCACGCCCGTTCCCACGTGCGATGGGAGCAGCCTGCCCGCCGGGCGGGCTCTCCGGTGACCCTGCGGCCCGCGGGATGTGGGGTGCTGCCCGCCGGGGCCACTGCTGTGGGAGCGGAGGCAGGCAGGAATGGAAACTGGGGATAAAGGCTGTGCCCGGGGTGGCCTGTCTGCTTAGGCGGGTTGGTATCGGGGAGAGCCCAGCTGCAGCGGGTCCGTGGTGGTTTCTGGTGGTTTGGGGGGTTGTGCGGCGTGGTCGGGGTGTGGGGAGAAGGGCGAGCTGGAGAGGATGCAGAGGATGGAGAGGCTGCTGCTGTGAGGCTCCAGGGGAAGAAGGAGTGCCGTGGGGCTGGGATCTGTGCCATGCCCCTGATGCTGCCTGCTTTGGGGTGGTCCGGGCTGCGATGGTTTGCAGCCCCGTGGAGATTTTGGATGCTTCACTGGGGTTTCTCCGTGGGGAGAGATTGCCCAGCTCTCCTGGGTAATAACCCCCTGCAATAGTGACCAGGAGCATAAACAGGATTCTCTTGTCATGCCCAGAGCAGCCCTGGCAGGCAGCTGCAGTGAAGGTCTCTCCTTGGCTCATTCCTGCCTCCCAGCCTCTTATTTTAGGGGCAGACTCTGCTTTTGTCAAGCAAAACCAATTTAATTTCAATTATATCGATTTTAGTCCGTGTTTGGTGGTTTGTTTATTTTACATGTGTGTCGTTCTTTGCCTGAACTATTTCATTTGAGCTTATTTCCATCACCTGGCTTGTGTCATCTGAGTTTATTTATTTCGAGTTGGGCTTTTTTAATATACAGATAAAACCAAAGATGCTGTAAGTTCATGTTAAAAATAGGTGCTTTTCCTGCTTAAAGTCAGGGGCATACATGTCATTTATTTTTTTTTTGATGTCATGTGAAAAACTTGTCTTTATGTGATGTTGTGATTAAAGGGTGCTTGTTGCTGGGGCATGGTTTTCAGAGTTAAAATAGAGAAGCTGATGAGATCCAGGATTTTTTTTTTTTTTTGCCTGGCTAATGAAGAAGAGGGTGATAGGTGCCCTCTTCCTCTGAATTTCTCATCTCTCTGCAGTAACAGTTTGGCATTTCAGTCCTCATGAATGCATAATGTGTTCAGAGATATTGATGATCATTTTTTAGGCCAATATGTGGATTCCCTGTGATCACTAGAGGGCTTAAATGCCAAGACCTCTTGTTTTATGAAAAACAAGAACAAAACAATTCCAAGGTTCCCTTCCAAAATCAAATCATTCCAAATACCCTGTGCCATTGGTGCCCTCTGCCACTTACCAAGTAGGTCCCCAAAGTATTGGAATTTTAGCTGTGCAGGATCACAAGGCTCAGAGGAAAATTACACAAGTATCAAAAATGTAGAGCCAACCTTCTGAACTCTTTTCTAGTTTGTTTGTTTGCTTGTTTCCTTGCTGAAATGTGACATGAACTACAGAAAATGTAAGTGGTCCTTGGGTTGGTTTGTTTGTTTCCTTGCTGAAATGTGACATGAACTACAGAAAATGTAACTGGTCCTTGGTTTGTTTGGGTCTTTTGTAGGTGAAAGTTACACAAGAGCTGAAAAACATTCAGGTTGAGCAGATGACAAAGCTTCAGGCCAAGCATCAGGCAGAATGTGACCTACTGGAAGATATCAGGTAAGGCTACAGAAAATGTTACCAAAATTCCTTTAAGGTCCAGTTTTTGGAAGAACATTTGAGTTACAAAATTCAGGAACTGACGATGGAATTTCCTCTTTGGATTTCCTGCTTTTAGGCTGTTAAAGTTTTGACACAGCTGGAAATTATAACTGGAGCTAACACAATGCAAACCATTTTTTTCTTCTCTTCAATGGGGGAAATGTTAAAAGAAACTCACAAACAACATCCAAAAAGCATTGGTCTTTTCAGCAATATTTATTTACATAATATACTGAGACTTTGATTTGCCAGTTGGAAAAGACTGCTAAAATTACAAAAATATTTTAAAGCCACTGATGATTTATGTCTCACTAGAGATAGCTTTGAAAAGCACTTTCAAGCAGATTGCATTTTTTACCAGAAAGTTATAAGAAGATATTTGCATGTATAATTTAAAACTCTGCATGGGTTAAAAACAATAGAGAAAATCCACACAATATTGGTTATGGGGGTTTCATTATTCCTTTTACCTAATGTGGTTTGCTTCTCCTGAAATTAAAGGTTTGCTTGTAACAAAATATGGTAGGAGTGGGTACCTGGCATTATATGAAGGATTAATCATTCAATTTCCTGTAAAATATTCAGCAGAAGTCCATTGCTGCCCTGCTCTTTTTAGCAGTAGATAGTCCTCATGTTAATTATTTAAATGAGATTTCCTGCTTGATGTTTGTATATTAAATGCAAGTGTTTGGCTTTGACAGATGAGTTCTGTTTGTCTCACTATCAGCGTCCTCCATAAATCAGAATGTCAAGGCTGGAGCCTTTTCTCCCCCTTGTTTTTTTGGGTGTTGAAAAACCTTTTTTTTGTTGTTGTTGTATGGGAAAGATCACAGTGTTCATTTCCTTAGATTAAGATTATTCTAGGGAGTGTGTAACTCACAAATGCTGAGTAATAAGTAACAGACTGATCCAAGGAATTTCCCCCCCTTCGATGGAAACTTATTTTTAGAGCATCTAGGCTGGATACTGCTGCTGTAGCCTAGGTTTTGTTAGCACTTGCTATTTTTCAGGAGCTTAAGATCACTTCAGTCTATATTCTGCTGAAAGATGTCATAAGCCTCTGGATATAAACCCAGGAAAACCTGAAAATGCCGGCTTAAAATATTTTCCTTTAATGTAATTTAATTTCTGCAGTTAATTAAATTTCTGAATTTTAATGTTGAGGATCAGGAAGTCGGGTTAATATGTTTGATTCACTCCCATGGTTGTAGAGTGTGTGTTCAGAGCTCTGGCTGCAGAATTGCTGCGTGGATTTACAGATTAAACATTCTTTCAGTGTGGGATGATGAGATGGGCTGTGACAGCTCCGCCGCGTCAGTGATTTGTTCAAATATCAGACAAGAGAATCAGAACCGGGGAATTTGGGGTTAAAAGCATTTGCTGAACAAGCCCTGATCTTGGTGTGTGAGGCAGAGGCCTTTGAATTGGGAAGGGGGAAAGCTTTGGGGGCTCCAAAGTGTTGGTCAGGGTCTGATGCTCCTGTGAGAAGTTGGGTGTCAACCTCGCCCTGATGTCCCCTGTAATTTATGGCTGGATTCAGGATGTGTGGCCACTGTGGTTCTGGAACATTCCAGAAAGCTGGAACCACACACACAGGATCTTCTTGTCTCTGGAAGGAAGGTTTGTTTTTATGGAAGGCACCCTGTATGTATTCCAAAAGTATGGAATTTGAGCAGAGTGCCGTGTGTTTATCAAGACTCAGAAGAGTTTGGGTCCTTTGGTAGCGTTTTTGAAGCTTTCAGGCACTGCAGGAGCACAGCATTGCACTCAGATTTCCAGAAACTGAAGTGCTGCAATGGCAACAGGAAACACTGAATCAGGGCTTGCAAGCCAGTGATTAAAAATGCCTGTTTGAAAAAGTTACTTTATTGTGAATAATTGCTTCATTTGTTGGCGCATAAATGCAAGCATTCAAATCACATTTTTTGTATCGCTTTGGTTGGGTTTTATGTGCAGCTAAAGAGAAGTGATAGGAGGAAAAGATCAGAAAGTTCTCCAGCAGAATACATCTATTGTCTGGTGTATTAGCAGATGATTTTTGGCAGTCTACCAGCCCATAAAGCATGCTTGCAGTTCCAGCAGCTTTGATATCTTTATGCAAAACTGGGGATTCTTGGTCAGGGTTAAGGAATATGTGTGTAACTACCCCCTTTTTTATGACTTTTGACACTATGTAAAATTCCAGTATTTATTTAAAAAAATACCTAATATCCATTTCAGTCTTAACAAGCTGTGTTGTGTTCTTCTGTGGAAGCTCAGTAACCCGAAAGCTGAAGCCTCTTTCTGTGACTTGACAAGACTGTAATAAAAAATGTGTTTGAAATGTGTTAGCAAAAAGATGTAAAAATACATTCCTGTATTTATAATGTCTGTTTGACTCTTTGTGCTACATTTCTTCATGCTCAGTGACTGGAGAATTTGGGGAACAGGTGATTCAGGATGCTTTTAGGGTCTCTGGCTTACTTTTAGGCATGACATGTGTTTATCTTCTGTAGCTCACTAAGGTATCTCATGCCTTTCTGAGGGAGATCTGTGTTGGCATTACCATAAAAAGGTTATCATTCTGCCACTGGGATGGAGAAAAAGTTTTTTTCCTTGACAGGTAAATGTAGGTTTTGTTGCTGTGATCCAGAAACCCTTCAACTTTTATGGCAAGGAGTCCTTCACTCCATCCACACTGGCTGCTTTTAGGCAGTGAGTTAATTATTTTTTTTTTTGCTCAGCTATGAATGGCTGAATTTATCAGAGGTGTTAGCAATATTCATGCATTTTATTTTGGTTTTAAGATTGCCTTATTTGACTGATGCTAGTAAGTAAGTCACAGCCAGGGTCTGCAAATGCTCTTGGTTTGCTGGGACACAGGGATGCTTTCCTTTTGTGTGTGTACCAGTGCCTGCAGAATTGTAAAGAACTCTGTATGATTCACATTTTAATTCATCTTGGCATTTCTGTGAGGTATTCATATGCTACAGACTTTATAAACTCATTAAGTGATAATTGCTTTACATTAAACATTGTGTTTTGTTTTTTCAAAGGCTTGGGGTCTGCTTTTCCAAAGTGCTTGTTACGTCTTTTCAGGTTTTGCTGAGGTATCCTAAAATGTCCTTTTTAAAACTTCTTCACATTTGTGTTTAGCTAGAGAGAATGAAGTTGTGCTTATGTGTCTGTTTTAACTTTAGTCTGGATTAAAGATATAGGGCCAGGGCCAGTGGCCCCAACTAATTCTGCTGCAGCACGGGGGTGGGTGAGTTCTATAGGTCAGGAAACCCACCCACCTGAAATCAAATGTTCCCTAGCTTTTCTCCCGGTTTTTTTGATAAATCCAGTCCCTGGTCCAGCATGGCATGAGAGGGAGGAGGAGTGATGAGTACCTGAGGAAGGAGAGGGAAAGCAAAGCTGCTCAACAGCAGCCCAGGTTCACACGGGTTTAAAGTCACTGTGTAACCCCAGCCTGATGCCCTTGCAGAAGGCACAGCTGCTGCTTTGTGAGTTACAGCTCTGGAAAATTCACCTTATTGAAGTCTTAACTCGTTTTGGCTGTCTGGATGTGTTGATCTACGTTGCTTCATCCTTTTAAGTCATTTGAAATGAGATGTAAAGATTGCCTGATTTCTGGCTGAGACAGAGTAACAATACAGTCCTTTCATTTGTTGGCTCCTGTATTTAGTTTTTTCATTTTGTTTTTTTCCACATTCATAGTTTAAAAGGAATTGGCCAAAAGGACAGGCTCACAATTTACTTGTGCTCCTAACAGGGATGCGAATCTATGTACAAACACTTCCTTCTGTTTCCTTCCCTTTTCTTGTCCAGGCTTCTGCCTCCTGACATTTTCTTTTTGATAAAGCTGAATTTCTCTGTGTCATTCAGAGACTTTCTCCTGCTGCCGCCTTGCGTTTGTGGGGTGACTTTGTGGGTCCCTTCCAGCTCAGAATATTCTGTAATTTTCTATCTTCCACCCTCTCCTCCAAAGCTCTGCCTTCTTCTTCCTTCTTCTTTCCAATTTGTCAACTTCTTTTTTTGTTTTTTTTTTTTTTCCTCCCAGGTGCTTCCTCTCCTCCCTTTCTTTATCCAGTTCTAACCTTGTGAATTTTAATTAGTTCTCTGCTTGAGGTTCTTCCCTATTTAATGTTCATCAGAGCCACCGAAGATGTGTTAAGCCAAGTTAGGAGATCTTGTGGCTCTTCCTTACCAATCTCAGCCCTTCCCTGCCTTGGATGCTGTTGCTGGGCTGTCCCTCTTGCAGGTTGTGAGGGAAGCAGTAATTCCAGGGCAGGATTTGTGTTTCTGTGCCCAGAAACTCCTTGGATGCTTCAGCCTGTCATAACAAGCCAGAGCGAGCAGCACAGATATTTTAAAAAAAGAAAGTAAAAGTATGAATGAATTTACATCCGTAGCCAGCCAGTTCCTGCTCGTTTTAACATGTCATTTTCTGTGCTCAGTTATGCTCCGTGGAGGCTTTTGCTGTTGGATATACTTTGTACTCCCTGGTGGAATTTGTGCTCCTGGAATCTGGCTGGCTGTGTTGGCAGGTTCCTGATAAGGTTTATGGCAGCTGGGGCTGAGTCTGGAGTAGAGACCAGCAGCAGTTCCAGTTTTAAATACAGCAGATCTACAAGATCCCTTAAAATATTCTGTGTCAGGGTAGAGCCTTGTGGAGCTGTGGAAGGAGGAGCAGATGGAGAATGAAGCTATAAGATAATTCGTATTTACATGTGTAGCCATATGTATTAGAATTCCGTAAGAGATTCAGAATAATTTTGAGAAATCTCTGCTTTTCCTGCCCCCAGGCACTGTGGTGGTGAGGAGTTTACCTTTCTTCCTGTTCTTTCTGGTCTCCAGCTGCAGAGAATGCAATTTATTTGGTTATTCCTGAACCTGGGGTCCAGAGCATGCTTGCCTCTGGCTGCTGGGTGCCTGATAAAGCCCCTTTTTAAAAAATTCATCTATCCACAAGCAGGTCCACCTCTTTTTCCTCTTTATCCTGCTGAGAAATGTGTCCTTCCTTTTTTCCTTCAAGGTCATTCCCTGCATTCAGCAGATGCAATTCTTGCCTCTGGTGTTTGGGGCTTTATTTCAGTAGGAGCAGAGTGATTTGCTGTGCTTACAGGTTCTGAAACCTGCAACCTGCCAAAGTGGAAAGCAGCCGAAGAATTAGAAAAATTACCAAAAACAGTGTGCAAAATGTAATTTTTTTGTGGGTTTGTCTCACACTTGAGGCTTTCCTTTATGTGACTGGAATATTTATTTCTTCAAAACTTTCAATTTTCTTACGAGCTGATGACATTTCTTTCCTCCTGGGTTGATCTTTCTCACCACTAGTGATTATTTGTGACTTTATTTTGTACTTACAGTTTTTTTCCCAGGCTCTGCTAATTAGTTGAGGACTCACCATTCTTTGCTATAGCACTAAATAAGCTGAAATTTCAAATTCTTTGAGAAAAGTTGGTGCAGTTACTACTGCATAATATTCCATATAAAGATACCACAGAATCTGTGGTCTGGGCACGTTACCTATAATTAGGCAGGGCTTTAATGAGATGCTCACATTCTTGACGGAATTAAAATCTGGTGATGTTTTGACTGGAACTGTTTGAGGGAAGCTTGGAATGTACTTTAAAAAAAGCTGTTGCCTACTGGGTGTGGAAATCCAAGTTCTGAGCAAAAAAAGAAGAGTTTTAGTATAAACATGGCCACAGTGTAACGATTCAGGCCTATCTTGGCACAGTGAAATTGAGAAATGGACCACATTCCTTCTTTTTTTTTTTTTTTTTTAAATCCCTGACAAAAATTAATGGATCTCCTGCTTTAGTATTTCTGAATACCTTTCAAGTGATGAAAGTTAAATAATCAAAAGACGATGATTTTTTTGTTTGCTTTTTCGTAGCAGAACTGATAGTGTAAAAAAACACCCAGCAAAGCACTTCTCACATCAGAATGAAAATGTTTTTTCCCCCTTTTTTTTTCTCTGAGGTTTGCATTTGAATGAGCTTTTTTTTCTTAAAGCAATTCCAACACACGCTCTGGAAGTCTGATTTTTAAAGACTTTTAGGAGAACCTGGGCTTGTTCTGTTAAGCTGTGGCTTTAGTGTGAGTTTGTTCCTTGCCAGAAGTTGCATTTTCACTTTTGACTCATGCCTCGTTTTTAAGAACGAAGTCTTTAGTTAGCAGAAAGTCCTGTGGGTTTGATTTTTTTTTTTTTCTGAATTTTGTCTGAGCGTGGCTTTTCCTGGACCTAACTCTTGTTTTTCACCACGATGTTACTTGGCAGAGCTCTGGGAAACCAGCAGCTGCCATGAAGTCCTGTAAAGTTGCCTTTGGTACAGATTTTTACAGGGACAATTGCAACGTATATTAAAATATATGGCACAGCATAGCTAAAGGAACAAAAAGCTCTTCCTTTGATCCACTTGTTCAAACTCAACATGCTTCTTGGGTTTTCTTTCTTCTTCATCACATCACACGTGTGGTGAAGGCTTTTCCTTTTCATGCCAGATCTTACTGGAAAGCCCTGTGTATAGGGGAATTGAAGGCGTTGGGGACATCCCACAAACGTCAGGATAAGCTGTGTTGGAAAGATGAGGAGCATTCCTCCCATTCCAGGCACTGTCAGTGTGGCCTGGCCTGATTTCCTATGGTGGTGTGTTGTCACAGAGTCGTGGAATATCCTGATGGAGTGGGCCCTCAGGATCATCCAGTCCAACTCCTGGCCCTGCACAAACCCCCCAAACCCCCCTGTGCCTGACAGCATTGTCCAAAGGCTGCTGGAAGTCAGGCTTGGTGCTGTCACCATTCCCTGGGGAGCCTGTTCAGTGCCTGACCACCCTGTGGGGGAAAAACCTTTACCCAGTATCCAGCCTCAACCTTTTGTTCCCTTTAGTTTGGTGCCAAAAGGTTTTATTTTGCAGGTTTTGCTGCCTTTGCCAGCATCCCATCAGAAGACCTCAGAAACCTCGTGCCTTTTCAATGCTAGCATCCTGAAAAACGATGGGAATGGGATTATCAAATCCTACACTGTGTAAATATTCCTTGTAGAGGAGGAAGAGGTAAAAAGAGAGGCTGTGGGTTTGTTCTGTTGGCT
Organism: Alethe castanea; assembly: GCA_024734035.1. NCBI lineage: Eukaryota > Metazoa > Chordata > Aves > Passeriformes > Muscicapidae > Alethe > Alethe castanea. The sequence continues at coordinate 1,226,577 of JANRGV010000051.1, forward strand.
TTTTTCCCAGAAAAGGGCCGGTTATCTTGGCTGCAGAGGACTTGGTGTCCTTACTCTTCTTGTCATTCCCAGCTGGTTCTTGAGATCAGCTTCTCCTGCTCCCAGTGAACTTCTGACCCAACTAATATCTTATCTTACATATAATGAATTTGGTTTTCAGATGAATATGCATCTGATTTTTAATTTTTTATTTTTTTTTTGCTTAGTAAAATCAATGACCTTGTTTAATCATCTTGATTGCTTTCTGCATATGAAAGTACACAGAAAAGGTGTTCTTTATTTTTACTTTTAAAGACTGGCAGTTGAAAAAAGGCTAAAATCTTATCAAACCCGAGTTGCCCTGGTCAAATGTTTGCAGTACAAACTGGTTTATAATGGCTCAATGTGGTGCTTTTCTGACTGGTTTTTATAGCAGGTTTTAAAATTTTAATAACATTTTTCCAAAATACACTGTAGGAATATATTAAGTTGGGGGCTTGTTATTGACTTTAAGCTTGTAAGTGTTGAGTTGTGTTTATTTATGGAGTAAATGCAGTATTTCCAATTAAAACTTGAGGAAAGAGAGAGAAAGTATTGAATTAATGGTTGTAAGTCTTGGGTTGTGTTTATTTAGGAAGCAAATGGAATATTTCCAATTGAAACTCGAGGAAAGAGTAACTAAAAAATAATCTATTGAAATCTAGATTTTTTTTTTTCCTATGTGCTACTGTAAGCATGGAGATTCCATTCTCAGACTAAAAATTATTCATACCCTTCAGAGACGTTCCTTCTAAGAGCCTTCTGGAGTTATTTTAAGCGTTCCTTTCTTTGTGAGAACAGTTTGGGCCAATCCCCAGTGGCTCTGAGAAGGTTGTTCACACACTCCTCTCTCCTCCTGCGCCGGCTCCACCAAACATCCCTTTAATGACACAGACAAAACGCGCTGGTGTCTAATTTTATGAGCAGAGCTCAGCCATGCAGAAGACTTTCGAAGATTTATGGTGGTAAAGCCACTAACCATAGTTATTTCTAGCCAGATGGAAGCCAATGTTAGTGGGGAAAATGTTGGCCCTTCTGGCCATGTTTAAATACCTACAATCCTGAGCATAAATAAGATTTTTTGAGGGGGCTCTGCTGTGTTCTGTTTGCATTTTTGAAGGAGAGGAAAAAAAGAAAGGGAGGAGGCAAAAAAACTGAGCAAGCTGCAGTTTTTCTTGAGGGCATGATACTCTGAGATGAGCTCAGATCAGAAGTGCCTTTAAAGATCTTTGAATATAAGAATGAATCATAGATTTATAGAATGGTTTTGGGTAGGAGGGGGGTGTTAAAACTCATCCAGTGCCACCCCCTGCCGTGGGAAAGGACACCTTCCACTGTCCCAGGTTGCTCCAAGCCGTGTCCAGCCTGGCCTTGGACACTGCCAGGGATCCAGGGGCAGCCACAGCTTTTCTGGGCACCCTCCCAGGGAACGATTCCTTCCCAATATCCCATTTAATCCTATCCTTGGGATGGCCCTGTCCTTCCATTGTGTCAGCTGCGCTGCTCAGCTTGGCGTCATCTGCAAACTGGAAATTTGAGAAATCATGTAACTGTATAAAAGGGGGAATTGCTTTGCTTTTATTTCAGTGTTTGAAAGCAACAGAGATGATGGGCTGAAGTTCTTGAAAAATGAATAAAATTGACCCCTATTTTTCAGTCTTTCAGCAGGGAGTAAAATGGTTGTAATCTCTTGACATAATTGGGAATTTCTGTTGTGAAAGGTTGCCATGTGTTACGCTGCTGAATTTCTGTTAATGTTTGACCTGAAAATCATTGTCTTCCCATCCTAAAGCCAGGCAGAGGCAGAAAAGACAGGCTAGATTGCCTTGTGAATTAAAAAGAATATTCAGAAAAGCAATGATAGGCAGTGTTACCGTGTCTTGATTTCTAGCAGCTGCTTTTCATAGTCCTGGTGTGTTCCCAGCCTGGTTTTAGCCTGTCTCATCTCTAAATGTGCTTTGCTCATTTTCAGCTGTCTTGCCACTGGTGAGAAAGGGTGTAGATGGCGGTGGCTTCCCATGTTATTTTAATGTGCTTGTTGTTTATGAAGTTTTCTCTCATGTTAATTGGTTTTGTGTGATTGTTTCTAATTGTCTCTCTGTGATCTGAGCTGGCTTTGTAAGAGGACAAGTACATATCACTGCCTGGTTATACCTAATAAGAAAGAGGTCCTGCTTTTGAATTTCCTCTTTGTCTTCTCATTCTTCTTCTGTTCTTCTCAACTCTGTTCAGCCAGAGTTGTGTGAAGAGAGACAGGACAGGGAACGACTGGAGAGGATCCAGCAGAGGCTACAAAGATGATGAGGGATGGGAGCACCTCACTTATGGGGAAAGGCTGAGGGAAATGGGCTTTGAATTTCAGTAACTTTATTGAACCAGCTCCTGTGGCATTGGTTTAAGGTGGTAAACTTAAGGTACTTCATTGTACCAGCAATACCAGGATGCTCTTTAAAAGTAGATTTGCCTCCAGGACACACCTCAGAAGACCGTCTCATCCAACCCTGGATGAAGTTACCTCACATCTGTATCTTGAAAACCTTCACAGTGGGGACTCTGCGCATCTCTTGGGAGATTGTTCCAGAGGCTGATGCTCTCTTTCTAAGACATGGGAATTTGGGGCAAAAGATTCAAGGCTCATGATTTGATTTCCTCTCGATCTCTGAGCAGTCCCATCTTTTCTCTGCAGTTAAAAGAACATCAGTTCTCTGTGTAGCAGACATTAGTATTTTTGGGGTACTTGTACAACTCATGTCTTTGGGATTGTTAGTGGGGGTTGCAGCTATTCCTTGTATCCCACATTTCCCACTCAGTAATAGAATTTCTAAAGTTGCAGTAAGACTGGTTTGTACCTCCTTCTTAGCTCTTTTCAAATCAAAGCAAAAGCTCAGAATTGTAACAGTGTGGGAGGTGTTGAGTCTCTCGAATCACTATAAATAGTGGCAGACTTGGGAGGATTTGGGAAAGCTTGGAAGCTTCTTTGGGAATCTCACTTCTTCCCTCTGTGATGTACAGACTTTCTGGGGAGCATCTGCCTAAAACCTTCTGATTTGGCTGAATGTATGCAGAGCTTGAGTGATGTGCATTATGTTCAAATAGGTTAAAATGCAAACAAACTTTTTCTAGACATTGTTAGTCCGTATTTGTATTAATTGATGTGAAAGCAGATTGTAGTTAATTGCTATGAGCTAATCAGTTGCGTAGAAAACAAAGAAGGCCCTATATTCTAGCTTTTCTAAGCATTTGAAGCTTAGGCTTTTCTGCTGAGGAGGTGAATATAATCTTTGTGATTACAGGAGTTTTTCATTTGGAAATATGCAGAATTTTGTTTGTAGTATCCAAGGAGTGGTTGAAGTTGGTGTTGCAGTCTGCCTGTAGTCGGCAAAAAGTGGCTGGACTTGATTAGAGGAGTGAATCCTCTGTTTGTCTGTTGGGCAGACAATCAAGAAATAGATTTAAAAACCTGCATAAAGACTTTATTCATCCTCTGATGTGTCACTGATAAAAATGTCCTGTAATCCTTTGTCTGCACGTGGTTCCTGTGTGCTCCCTCTTCTTTCGGTGAGAGGCTACTCTCTTCCTTTTCGTCCTAGCGAGGAGGAGCAAAGGGCTGTTTCTTTCCCCCAAACCGAGCTGGCTGTGTTGTTATTCCCGATTTCCCGGGGAGCCTTGGGCTTGTGACTGGCGTGTCCTGCAGCCGAGGTTTGCTGTTCCTGCGGGGCTCTGCTGGGCTGCAGGAATGCGGCCTCGTCACGGCGCTCTTTGTTCCCCACGTTGGGGTGGTGTTCGAACCCCCCTGGCCCGGGTTATGAATGCCTCGAGCTTTGATCTGCCCTGAGAAGTTCCTTTGAGTTGGTGGGGGTGCTTTGATGTTCTCTGCTTGCTGGCTGCCTAGTCCTTCTGCTGGAGGTGCAGTGCAGAGCTGTTGTCCAGTTGAGAACCAAGACCTCATCTCTGCATGCATCCAAACACTTCTTTACTCTCAGGGAGCAAATGGGTCTCTCTGCTGGAGGAGTTTGTCTGTTGTAGTTGTGATTTTTTTTTTTTTTTTTTTTTGTTCTAAATTTAGCAGGTTAGCTCAATACTGTGCTAGAGGAGGGCTGGGCCCTTTTGTTGACACAGCTCGCTGGATGTTTGAAATGCCTTTTGCCTTCTCTGCACCCAGCTGTGCTGCTGAACTGGCAGCCCAGAGGAAAGGCTGGGAGAATTGGGATTGTTCAGCCTGGAAAAGAGAAGCTTTGGGGTGAGCTAATTGCCCCTCCCAGGACTTGAAAAGAGTCCATAAGAAAGATGGAGAGGGACTTGGGACAAGGGCATGGAATGCCAGGGCAAGGGGCTTGACTTCAGACTGCTAAAGAGCAGGGGTAGTTGGGTTTTGGGAGGCAAGTTCTCCCCTGTGAGGATGGGCAGGCCCTGGCACAGGGTGCCCAGAGAAACTGTGGCTGCCCCTGGGTCCTTGGAAATGTCCAAGGCCAGGTTGGATGGGGCTTGGAGCAACCTGGGAGAGCGGAAGGTGTTCCTGCCTATGGCAGGGGGTGGGACTAATGATATTTCAAGTCCATTCCACCCAAACCATGATGTGAGCCTCTGATTCTATGACAAACCTTTGTTGACAGCCCTGTTCTGCTTTTACTGGAGCTCAGGAAAAATGGTTTTAACTGCATTCTACTCCTGTAGGTGCTTGGAGCAGGCAGTGGTGCTGCAGGTAGTAAGCAAGATCAATATTCTTGTCAGTGGCAAGAAGACAGGACCCCCAGACTCAACCCCTTTCAGTTATCTTTTCCATATCTTTTTTTGGTTGGCAATAGACTGGAATTTTTCCTTTTTGGAAAAAGTTTATAAGGAATATTTGTGTTAAGGGAATGACTGGACATGGCACTCGGTGGTGCCAAGGTAGTGATCAGTCAAAACTTGGACCTAATGATCTCAGAGGTCTTTTCCAACCTAAATGGTTCTGTTGATTCTGATGTGTATCTACAGATAGATTTTAGAAGTTGTGCCACATATTTTCAGTGAGCTGTTACATTTCAGTGACTTAAAAAATAACAGTACATCTACTGTACTCTTCTAAAACAGGGTGATTGTGCTCTGAGGAAAAAAACCATTGTAATAATTATTATTACCTGTAGAATGCATTAAAATACAGGATTTGACTTACATCAGTGTTAGTGACAATGAAACCTTGTGAAGGGCATCATTTAAAATTGAAGTGCTCATATTAAGACTGTAGGAAAGAAAGGAGAGAAGTCTTTGTAATAAACCTGGGTGGCACTGTCAAGATTTCTGAAATGTGACAGATGAGTAAAGTAAGAACTCCAAGGTGGTTGTTGCCTGCTGCAAAACCTTTTGCAGATCTAGGGTGAAATAGGAAGCATGAATGATGAAATGTGTCTTGGCTTCTTGCTGTTAAGCAAATGTGGATCAAAGAAACTCCTCATATTCCTGTTTTCTAAAAGCTCCTGGCAGACAGTCTGAATTATAGCATCCTAGTTTTTGTTTGTTTTTTTTTTTTATAAAACTGAAATGCCTTGGATATGATGAATCACTTTTTGGGAAGCTATAGAAAAGTACCCTTGTATTTGTCTAAATTGTATCTCTCCCTAATGCTTGCTTAGTTTCCCATTTTAAAACAAAAACTCATTAGTAATCATTTTAAATACACTTAAGCTCTGAAACCAATCCTTGTATTTGTTGTGAATGTTAATGCCATAAAGAGGGCACGCTTTTATTTTGAAAAGGGTGAATGAAATGCTCACACTCACCAGCAGCTTTCTGGCAGTTCTTTGTTGTTTTTTATTCTACTGAAGGAAAAACCATTGTTTTAGCATTGTTTTGTGTCTGGGTGTCATGTTCCTCTGATCACATGTTGGACTGCTAATACTTCTCTGAGACAAATTGCTGAAAACATTGGCTACGTTTGAGGTTGCAAGAATTCTCTATTTATAGTGACAGAATTGATTTTTTTGGCTCTGTTGCTAGTGGCAACTCATCCTAATCCCAAACTGTACAGTAATGTGATTTATGGGGAGTACATTGCTCGCTACTGAATGTTGTCTGGAATTTTTTTTCTCTGTGCATTGCTACAGGGGCACTGTTCAGGCACAAGGTAAAGATATTTCATGGTTTATCATAGGTTGTGTGGATTAGAACATTTAAAATTACAAATAAAATCGCAGCTCACAAATGCATTTGGGGGAAAAGCTGCCTTGGTTTTGATAGATTTTTAAAGGAGAAATTTCTCATTAATTGCGAGCTTGTGCTGATAAAAAGCACAACTGTCTCCTGTTTAAGGCCCAATTTGCTTGTGGGTACTTTCACACCAAGAATTTTGGATATGTGTTAATATTTTTTGTTTAAATCAAATAAATTTTACTGAGCATTAAAAAGCTTCAGTTAGAAATGTTGCCAAGATACATTATGTATCTTCTAATATGTTCTGTATGTTGCAAAGAGCACTGAAAATTGGCCTGTGCCAGTTGTGATTGACCTCTAAATGTCCTGCTGAAAATTGTGACTTTCTAACACATTGTGTGGGGAGGTTTTAGCTTTGAAGAGCATCAGTTAAACTTTTGTGAGTAAGCAATGCACTCTTGAAAATCCAGATGGGTTTTTTTGGAAGGGACATTTTGCAACAGCGGGAAATCATTCATGGTTGGTCATGATCATCATCAAGGTCTTTTCCCACCTGAGCTATTCTTTGTGAAAACTTGTGAAGTCAAGACTTTCAAAGTTAGACTTTCTGGCTTTTGTTTTTCAAAGCAGGAGCTTATTTATCTGCTCTCTGCAGGCATGGATGGCAGAGTTTTTACTCCTTTGAGTTGAGTGGCGTTAGAACAGTAGTGCCTGCAGTTGCTTGAGGGGATGGCAGGAGAATGATCCGGGTACTGAAAATTGTGTGTGAAAACTGGACTAAAAACAGTTGTAGGTGGATGCTGGCAGGACAGGAGACTGCTTTTGTCACAAAGATATTATGCCAAACTTTGATTCCTTGATTATATATCTTGCTGTATCATATTGGTTGAAATATTTTCAGCTTTAATACCTCTGTTTACATTCAGGAGAATTTTCCTTCCGTGTACTTTTGTCTTAGTTGAGGATAAAGGAAGATTTAAAGGGTAAACACTCCAAAGGACAAATGGTAGCAATGCTGTCAGAGCTGATTAGTTTTAGGTGTGAAATGAGCAGACTTCTAATTGCAGGGCAGAGATACAGAATCCAGTGCAGTTGTGAGTCACTGTAAATCCTCAGTGTAGCAGAAGGATGGAACAGAGCTCCTCAGGGTGGCAAAATGTTCTGTAGTAGCTGAACCAACAAGAGGTTACTGTGTGCTTGGCTATAAAAGGGATGGGGTGGATGTTGTAGCTCCTGTTTGCTGAGGAAAGACTGTTAGAAAATGGTGAGATGCATTGTAGAAGGGAATTTGTAAAGGAGGGAAGAGCTGTGCTGTGGTTCAGGATGTTTGAGCTGCCAGTTACTCCCTTTCTGCAGGAATTCATGAAGCTCTGTTTGGAAGAGCTATTTAAAGAGGAGACAGTACAGAGTATATACATTAAAGTCAAGTTTAAAACAAGGCCACTCTTTTATTTCTTTTGTGCTTGCCAGAGAGCAGGAGCAGTGCACTGAGGTAAGCAGAAAGTGAGGCTGTCTTGCCAGCGAGCTGCAGGAAGGAGAGCTGAATTCCTTGACTCAGCAAGCAAGGAGTTTCCTGATGTTACAAATATTTGTGCTTCACGAGTTGTAAAGATGCCCTTCGCACATCTGCTGAGATCAGGCAGACCTCAAGTGGCTCCACAAGCAGGAAATGTCACTGCCTTCTCGGGCAGAAACGGAGGCTGTGGGTGACCTCGCCAGGGTGGTTTGGAGTTTGTTCTGCTGCCCCGTGTGTTTTCACAGCCGGTGGGACCTCGGCCCTCCCAGCAAGGTTCTTGTTAGAAATCTTGGCCTGGAGGCCTCGCTCGCACCGCGCTGGATGTTTGTGGTGTCAGAACTCCACGTTGTCCGTACTTGCCGTGGGAGGAGAGGCTGGTGGTCGGAATCCTGTCCAGACTGGTGGTGGCTTGGGCTTCTGTGACCACAAATTGCCTTCAGGAGCTGGAGACACGCTGTCATGGGAGCAGAATTCAGCTCCTTCACGCAGCTGGTGGGCAGAGTCTCCTGGGAAGCAGCCAGGAGTGATGGGATCAGCTTAGTTTCCCTGAGGAGGACTTCCAGAGAGCTGAGGAGCAGCCCATCCCCTTGTGTGGGAAGGTCAGGAATTTCAGCAGGAGCATGGCTGAGCAGGGAAAGCCATGAGGTCGGTGGGCAGGAAGGGAGGAGTATGAAAGCTTTGCTCAGCTGCTCAGGGACAGTATCAGTGACACCTCCAGCCAGTCAAGGACACGGGGAGTGGAAGGAGGGATGCTCTGGGAATGGGAACAGCAAGGCATTTACTGATGGGCTCTAGGGAAGAGTCTGCGCTACTCAGCAGTTTTATTTCCCCCACTCAACCTATTCTGGGGAAATCTTTCCCTTTATTGATGTCTAGGAAAACCTAAACATGTAATTTGGGAAGAAGAGCCATTTCTCTGATACAGAAATACGCTCATCAACAAGAGCTGGGAGAAGAATTCCACATGTGTATCTCTGTGCTGAAGGGCATGGATGTGATGTAATGTGGGAGGCAGCAAGTTGAACTGGAGACCAGGCAAATAAAGCCAGCCCAAAATCCAAGCAGCAAAACGATGTTTGAACAGTGCAGTTAAATTCCCAACACAGTACAGTAACTTCTTGTGGAGTTTATTTAATAGGTGGTGCAAAGTCTTCAGCGGGAAAGGCAATAGTGGCAGTGCTGATATTATTCAAACCTGACATGGAACTTTTGCTCCTTGATAAAAATCCTCCTCAATGCTGCCTATTTCTAAGCACTAACATAAACCTGACAGGTGACAGCATACATATAGAAGAGTCATCTTTCCAGGAAGGGATCTGTTTCATTCAGGTGATACAAAACCATTGAACAAAAGAGAGTTTGTAATTTTTAGAACCAAACATAAAGGTTGGGATTTGCTGTAATGTGACCTCTGGTGATTTTTTTCCTGGAGTGGCTGAAAAGGAACCTAAAGTATTCTGTGCAAGTGGAGACTCTGGTTTTAAATGAAAATGAAGTGACTTTCTCCTTTCTTACAAACTTCTTAATTTCTTCAGTTGCCTTTTTGCAAGAGCAAAGGCATGAGATGAACTCTTAGAGTCAGCACTGGTTTTATTGAAATTTGGGGATGTTTAAATCAAAATACAGTACCAAAAAAAAAAAAAATACGGTTAGCCAGAAAGTGATTGGAGGCACTTGGATTCCCTGGTGAGTTGTCTTTGCTGATGATTTTGTTGTGGTCTGACAGTACAGAGAATTGAATAAAGGAGTTAATTCTTTTATGTCAGATAATTAAGGTGAAACTTCATTTGCCATGCTTTGTCAGAGGTGAAATTTTTGATGTATAAATAAAAAATATCATTAGTGGTGTTCAGGGATCAGTGTTGGAGGAGTCTTGCTGGGAAAAGGGAAAAGGTACAACAATCTCTGAATTTGGAGTCTTGGGTACTTTGTGACAAGGTGGACAAGGGGAATGGATTTGGACTAAAAAGAGAGTAGGTTTAGATTAAATATTAGCAGGAAGGGTATTAAGAGGAATTCCCTGTGAGGGTGAGGAGGCCCTGGCACAGAGTGCCCAGAGCAGCTGTGGCTGCCCCTGGATCCCTGGCAGTGCCCAAGGCCAGGCTGGACAGGGCTTGGGGCAGCCTGGGGTAGTGGAAGGTGGCGTGAGGAATGGGATGTTCTGTAAGGTCCCCTCTGACCATAACCATTCTGGGATTCTGTGAAGTATGTTTCAGATTTTAATAACCATGCTTTCTGCAGCCTGTGTACAGATAACTTCTGAAATAGTGGTGTTCTGAAAAATAATTTACCCTTCAGACGCTCAGAATTTTATGCAAATCTTCTAAAACATTTCTGTAGCTGTAATTCAGTTTAGTAAAGAGAAAAACCACAAAGAGGAGTTTATTACATGCAGTGTTTGAGAGTCTTGTCGTGATGAATAATTCCTGTAGATTCATTATTGCTCCAGGTATGTTGTCTTTGTCTCTGCTGGACACGGGGAGGGAATATTAATGCAGTGTGTCCCTGCATACACTGGTGTTCCTGGAGTCCCTCATTAGCCATGCAGCTGCTGCTGTATTATCTTATCTCAGCATTTATTGCCAACCTCTGCCCTGAATGGAGCCACAAGAATGATTTGTTGGCTGGAGCATTTGGGTTTCAGTTGTGCCGTTGTTAGTGACACACCTGTCCTTAAATTAAAAACCAGGTAATGGCAGTTGTTTGGCTGTACAGTGTTGATTTATTATGGTGCATTTTTCATGTTGCTGGGGAAAAGTGAGAGGAGGCATCCACCTTAAAGTACTGAATTAAAGCAAATGAGAACGTTAGCATTCCTTAACCTGTTTTCCTTCAAGGGGAGGCAAAACATTTTGGCCCATTCCTTCCTCCCGAGTATTCAGGATTGCTCTCCTTTGGATTTTGTGGTGGGAGCTGGCATTCCAAAGGGTATTTTAATCCAGTGCCATGGTCTGGGAAAGGAGAGGGAACAGCCTCAGGCTGGGCCAGGTTGGACATCAGCAGGAATTTCTTCATGGAGATGATTGTCAAGCATTGGCAGGGGCTGCCCAGGGAGGTTTGGAGTGCCCATCCCTGGAGGTGTCCAAGGAATTCCTGGATGTGGCACTCAGTGCTCTGGGCTGGGGACAAGGTAGGGTTTGGGCACAGCTTGGAGTCAATGATCCCTGGAGGTTTGTTCCAACATTAATGATTCTATGACTTGGCAAGATGAATGCCATCATTTTGAACATCCCTTCTTCCTTCGTCTTCCCCCATCTTTTATTGCTGAGCACGATTGGGGTCATCTGTCCTGACTAGGTCCCCTCCCAATTTCTTACACACTCACAGCCTACTCACTAATGGGAACAGTTTCCCCAGAGAAGCTGCCCCTGGATCCCTGAAAGTATCCAAGGCCAGGCTGGGCTGGGCTTGAAACAACCTGAGATAGTGGAAGGTGTCCCTGCCCGTGGCAGGGGCTGGAGCAAGATTATTATTAAGGTCCCTCCTGACCCAAACCATTCTGTGGTGTGAGGAGCAGGAAAGGCTTTGAGCTGTGTAAGCACTGCTCAGCAGTAACAGGAACATCCCTGAGTTATCTGTGCCCAGAACTTTGTGTTCTCAGCACAAATCCCAGGCACAGGCTCATCCCAGCTTCTGTGCAGAAAATTAACTCCATCCCAGCCAAGCCCAGCGCTGTGAGTGGGAGCTGTGCAATGGAACTGGACATGGCAGGTGCAGCTGCAGGACTTGGAGCTCACTGGAACTCCAGAGGTGTAGTGGGACAGTCACCTGTCACCTTGGAAAGGTCATGGCAGTCAGGAGAGCTTCCTGAGTTCTGCAGAAAGGCAAATGCTGGACGCATTTTCAAAGACCACTGGAAAGAGGATCTGGGGAGCAGCAGCTGCTCATCTTTACCTTCATTCCTGGGAAAATTACACAGCAAAACCTCCTGGAAACCATTTCTGAGGCTTTTTTTCCATTCCTTGAAGGGGCACAAAGGTGATTTGGAGCAGCCAGCATGGACTCCCAAGGGCAGAGGGTGCTTGAAAGCTGGCAGTGCGTGTGTTGTACGTGGTGGCTCCGGTGAGACCTTTGACACAGTCCTGTGGGAGCTTTACAGCCACTCTGGGGACACAGGGACTGATAGCTGGGTGGAAAATTGGCTGGACTTCCCAAATCTTAGTGCTGGGGAGCAGTGCCAGGTGCTGCTGGCAGCTGGGAGTCCCTCAGAGGTCAATGGATCAGTGCTGGTCCATGACTTCAGTCACAGCCGGGATGGTGGGATGGGGCTTTTGGCAAGCTGAAGGAGCCTGTTAAATTGGGGGAGAACATTGATAGGCTGGAGACAGGGCTGTGTCCAGGGTGACCTTGGGCTTGGGTGACAGGGGCTGGCAGGAACCTCTGGAAGGTCAACAAAGGCAAATGCCAAGTTCAGGCATTCCTGCCTTGAGCAGCAGGCCAGGCTGGCACTCCAGGCTGGAATTTCAATGCCATCCTGGACAGAAGCACTTCACTGCATGTCTTTGCTGTTAAAGAGATTGGTCAGGAGTGATTTGTGGACAGTAATTCCAAAATATCATCTTTATCCTGCCAGCAGTAATGCAATATACTTATTTATTCCCTTTGCCACACTAAAAATCATTCAAAACCATTGAAAGTCTGGGATGGTTTGAAAAGAGGACAAGAAAGAACAAATGTAAAGAAATTCAATATTTGGGGTTGATTCAAGCAGATGGAGTGGTTTTTGTCAATGGGCAAAACCAGCTGCTCCCCTTTTTCTTTTCTTCTTTATAATGAGACCTGTCTTCACTTTTTTAATGGAATACTTTGGAGTGAGTGTATACTTAAAAAAAACCCAACAGGATAGTATTACTTTGGACATGATTGCACACTGAGTGTGTGTGCTCCCAAGCACCAGTTGTAAAGTCATAATTTTCCACTGGCGTGTGTTCTAGCTGTTAGGAATTATCCACAAGCTACTTCTGGGAAGCTGGAAATTTTTGGGTATTTCAAAATTCACTGATTCATCTTCTCGAGTGTTGGATTGAGTCAAGTTTAACACAGCTGCAATGTGCTCTATAATTCTTAGGGAGATTTACTTCAGGAATTTTTGGTGGGGTGAATTAATTTCAGGTCAAGGTCAGTCAAAAGGTGCGTTTCTTTAGCCTGATGTTTTGGGTGTGATACTAGTTTATCCTTTTTCTGAGGCTTTGTGCTAATTGTAAGAATTTAAAAATTTCATTCAAACTTCCAAACGACTTGTCTGAATGTTCTTAGCCAGAAAAACCACAAACACAAACTGCTGGTGTCAGGTGAGCTCTATGAATTTTCCAGTTAATACCTTGGGTTTTTGATCATTATCATCGTCTTGCACGAGAAGTTATTCCAAATGGGATTCAGGCCTTGCCTGGTTCATTGTTGAATTTCTCAGCCTTTGAATAGAAATACATTCAATACTGGTGCAAATTTAGCCTCTTCTTTTATTCAAGAGCCCTGAACATGAAGTGTGTGTTTACGCTTTTGCATAGTTCTGCATGGAATTAAATTTTTATACAGCGACTAATTCAGTTTCTGGTTTTCAGGGTGTCACTGGGTTTAACTTTCTACTTTGCAACCTGTGACTTTGATCTTCAAATTTGTACAACTGCACAGTACTGACAGTTGTGACATTGTCTTATGAAACACTAATGCATATTTTAATGTTCTTATATTGATTTTTCATGAAGGTGTGGGCTTTACACATTTCCAGCCCAAGTGGACATCCATGAAATAATTAAACCCACCTGTTTCTCCTGTTTCACTGTAGGAAAACTTAATGAAATATGATTCTCCACTGACCTGACTCTTTAATTCACATTGTTATGCTCTTCTACAATGGGAATATAAAAAGATGCCTCAATATTTCATAGCATCTGTTACCTTTAATGGATATAAGTGGTGGAAATACATGCCAGTAGTTGAAATTTGGGGCTGGGAATTTGCAGTGAGAACTCAGCACTAGAGAAAGTGGCATTAGCAAAGTGGGAATGGCAGAAAGAGAAATTTTCTCTCTTCTGCTCTCTTAGAATTCCCTGGTCTCACAGAGCCTGAGCGAAGATGGGGGAAGGGGAACAAATACATTGCATTAACAATTGCATTGACAGGATAAAGAAGATATTTAGGAATTACTCTCCACGAGCTAAGATGCCTTTTTGAGGAGTGCAATTCTGGTGTTTCCTGCCCTTAGTTAATGGTTACTCTGAGGAAAAAAAGTGCCTAGTTTTAAAACACTAAATAATGCTCCTGCTTTTTTGCAGACTCACTAATTCATGTATTAAACAGTTACCAGTAGTTAGAGAACATTTTATTACTTCACTGAAACAAATGTTTCCTTATATGAATGGATTTGAAGGTCCATCCTGAAGGACAGTAAGGTTAAGACTATCCCAGCTTTGCACATAAAATCTGGATACCCACGTCAAAGTTTTCACACTGCCCAAGTTAAGGAACTATGATGCATTTATTAGTCAGACTTTTCTTTTCCCCTGCTCAAAATAATTTTCTCCTGGGAAACATGCTGACTTCAGTCTCCTCTTTCATCATGTTTTGTAATGCATTCATAGTTGTCATAGAAGGGTTGCTGTATAAACTGTCCCAAGGTTAAAAGCAGCTTTGTGTTGGAGCAGGGGAGGGAAGTGCAGTCCCAAAGCCTCAGGGAGCACCAGCTCCAAGGAATGCAGACAGCTGATCCCCACAACCTTGCCGTGCTTAACCATCTTCTTCATTCAGCAAAACAAATTTAAGTACTGATACATCATCTTGCCAGCTAGTTCCCCATTTAAAATACAGAACAAAATCTAAAACGCTTTTCATGAGGAGATGCTGCTGTACAATCCATTCTCTTTCTGCCAGAGCTTGCAGTTGATCCAATTCCCAGATTTCAGTTGGTTTCGGGAATCAATTTAATTCCCATGTTAGTTTAATACTACACAAGGGCTGGTTGAATGTTGTTGTTTTTCTTCTCTGGTGCAAAACTTTTAATGTAGAAAGTTTTTTGGGATATCTCAGGCTTCCTGCTTGTCACAGTCTTTGTTTTGCAATCAATTTAATAGGAATTTGGTTTGAATGGGGTGGGAAAAAAAGCTCAGGTGAAACACACAACTTCATATCCAGGTTTGGTGTAGTTCAGCCCTGATTCTATGTTTTTAAATGCAGTTAGCTGAGAATTGGAAAATAACTTTGTTTGCCTAAAGTATTCCCAGATTTATGTTCCAAAGACTGTTGCTTTCTTCTACACTTTCAATATTGATAACACATTGCAGTTATTCCTTGGAGTTATTTGTGCAGTCCTTTATAGTTCTGACAGAAAAATGAGTCTTTTCAGAGGAACGCTGGGGTTTCTAGGTGTTTGCTAAACTGACTGGGATATTGGCTTTTGCAACAGGAGATCTGAAAAAAAAAAGTTTATAATATCAGCTGAAATACTTGGAATGCTTTACAAAGGAAATTCATTCACAGGCATCTCAGCCAACTTCACTTGTTCCTATGGAGGTGTTTCATATGGGAGTCACACGACCCTTGGAACCCACCTGGGCTGCACGAGGGGGATTTGGGAAATTTAACTGTTGGGGCTGGAGCATGGCCAGATCTTTGGGGCTGTCATTGGTCTGGGAAGAATTCTAAGCCATCATAATGCATTTAAACTCTGGGTTTGCATCCCGTTGGCTAAGCTGAACCTGTAGCATGTGGATACTCTTCATGGGTGATATGGAGTAGACAGGAATAAAAGGGGCATGTCCAGAGCTCCTTTTTATTGAGTTAACTTAATTAGAGGATGTTCCTGAGGTGTGGGTTTTTTTATTGGCGTGTCACCAGAATTATTGTGTAACTAATTTAAATATAATTAGATTTTTTTCTGTGCCTATGGTGCAGCCTTAGGCTGAGTAGTTTGTGGTATTGCTTAAAGAAAATAAGTCTGCTCAAAATAAGTTTGAGGAAAATGAAGTAAGTCTGTCTAGATACATAAAGCCAAATCCTGTTCTTTGCTCCCAAATTCCTCCCGTGGCTGTGCTGCTGGAAAGCTGATGAGCTTTTCATGAAGAAAATGCTATTTATGCCTGGGAACTGAGTAGTCCTGGGAGCTGAGTTTGCCCAATAAAACTTGGACATTCAGCCATCACATATGTGAAGTCCACACACGGTCGTTGCTGGGCTACTGATGTGCATTTGTCAAACCATTTCCCTTTTTTGTTGCTTTTTCACTCTGCAGACTGTTGAGCAGAAGCTCCTTTTAAAGTAAATTATTGAATTTGTAGAGTTTTGCTCTCTGTGTTAATGGATTTTGACTAAATTATTGCATTTGGAGTGTTTTGCTTAATATTCTAATGGAATTTCTTTGCTGTTCTTTCAGAGCATTCAGTCAGAAAAGAGCTGCAATTGAGAAAGAATATGCACAGGTAAGTTCTGGAATAATTTTGATGGTTGTGGCATTGTTCTGTTGGGATAATTTGTAAATGAGCAAAATACCATGGTGTATGTGTTTTTAATCTATCTTTTCCCTAAGTTACTTACTATGAAAATGTGTTGAAGTTCTGAATCATTTTGGTCTATGCAGGACTTAGGTCCATTCTGTATTTTCATGTATTTTGACTTGAGGAAGTTCTTGAGTACAGAAAACATTTTTAACATTTTTTTCCCAATTGTTATAAAATCAAGCTCTTTGTGGTTTTCTCAGAAGTCAGTGTGAAACTTGAGTGAAAGGTAAAATCAGGTCAATTAGAGGGAGAGGAAATGTTCTGGCTTACTCGATCCAAAATAAATTTAAATTCACATTCTTCAGTAAGAGCAGCTTCCCATTCATCTGAAATAAAAGCGGATTTGGCCTCGTGCTTGTGATAGGGAGTGGAATGAATTTTGATTTGTTTGTGAGAAAAGAGGGAGGATTGCTTTTTCTCCCCTGGTCCAAAATTAGAAAGCATCTAATAAGGGGCAGCTGCCTGTTTAATTTACAGTAAAGGCTCTTGGAGCTTAAGTCCAAGTACAACAGATTAAAAATACATTAATTTATTTTAAAATAGATTAAAGGTAGAATAAAATCCCAGGGAGTGAGCTCGTGGAGCTCAGTATGCCATAAATCCAACTGGAGATGTGCCTGACGTGGAGTGTGAGAACACAAGCTGTCACTAGGCTGCTTCCAAGTGCAGTTTGTAGGATGTCATGTTGAACATCCTTCTAGTCCTCAGTGCTGCATCACCCCCCAAACACACAGAGCAGACGTGTTCTGGGGCTAGACTTCACTGTCACTTGGGAATTATTCCCGTGCCTGTGATGGATGGGTTTCTAGTGCTGGATTTTCTGCATGTCTTCTCAGCCTAAAACTCATCTGAAAACCCTTCCTAAATCACGTGGAATCTGTGCTGAGTGAAGCCCACTCACTGACAATAGTGCCATAAGTTATTGGTGCTCTCATTCTTTCTCCAGATATGAATTTACCTTGGCAAGTATCAATTTCATTGGCAGCTGAACTAAATTTGATTGAATACCTGAATTTTTCAATGAAAACTTGTTAAAAATGTGTATTCTTGAATGGTTTTTTAACGGATGTAGAAAATTTAACAGCAGTTCTTAATACATTTATCCATTAGATACTGGGAGTGTCTTTCATATGCAGAGACACAACAGTCACTGCATTTAGGGAATAGTCTTGATAAGCTGGAAAAATAATTACACTCTGCACTTTGGAAAGCTCAGACTTAACAACTGAGGCTTTCAGCTCCTTGGATTTACCCCCCCCCCCCCAGCTTTGCAGCAATGCAGCTGCAGCATCTGAGATTCACTGAATGGCTGTTTATATGAATGAAGTCTTGTGGG
>JANRGV010000051.1:1252066-1290352 GCA_024734035.1 Alethe castanea
AAACGAGCAGGGAATGTTGTTTAGGTCAAATCTCTTCTAAATGATTATTCAGTGTCACACCCTGCATCCACAGGGGGGGACTTGTTCAGTTTTATACAGATAAAAGGCCTTTTACCAGGTTATACTCCCCAAAAAAAGAGGAGGGAGAAAGGAAACCATCTACTTTTAGATCCTAGGGATTATTTCTGAGAGTTCTCCAAAGTGTTGCCTCAAACATTTATTGTTCTGTTTTATGGTATGTGTGGCCAGCAGTGAAGCTCAGCTGGGTCTTTCCTTTCCACATCATTTTAGAAGGAATAAATAAAAATATTTGAACATCTTGGTGCTTTAGATAAGGAAAAATCCTTGTCCAGCTGGATTCTGGAAATGTGTAGGTGGCTGGCATCTCATGTTGATGATGGGCTCCACTTGATTACTGGATTGGTGCTATTATATTTTAGTAGTGTTATTCATTAAGTTACTTATTAATCAGTTTTCCATTTTTTCCATGGAAAATAAAATAAGCCAGTGCATCAAGTTTTATATTGGGAGATTTCCAAATATTTAAAAACAAATCGACTTCTTTTTTATTTAGAAAACATTTTAAAATGTGGTTTGATGGGGAAGTTAGTAACATCAATATCAGTAAGCAGTGATGAGGGGAAAATCCAGTGTAGGTGTAGTGCAGGAACAGAAGCTTAACATTGATTTACATTTTAATTTTTAGATGTAAAGCATTCTTTTCAGTCACCAGAATTGTGTTGATGATGGCATAGAGTTATTCCTGCTTATAGCCCTTATTTAATTTTCAGTATTTCTCTGTGTTTTCTGCTAGGCAGATATTCTGCCTGCTGCTCATTTCTCTAGCGATATACTCTTCACTGCCTTTTGCAGTCTAAAGTGTAGTTTGTCATATTTTCAAAAAAAATAAAAGCATTTTTCATACTGGCTGCAAACAGAAACTAATTGAGTAGGAGGAAGCCTACAGATTTATGAAAAAAACATTTCAGCACTAGTTTTCTTAGCTCTGCTTGTGTCCAAATATGGCTCAGAGCTTTTTTTTTTACCTTCACAAGCCATAAAGAGGTAATTTTAAAAAAAACCTAAAAATACCAAGGGCTGGTTACATTTTTTGCGATGTGAAATTTGTGAGCTCCTGGGTTTCCTGGATTTACTTCTCTTCAGGATGCCAGGTACATCTGTGTTTGCTTTTTGATTGTCTATCCAAATAGGCTGGCCAAAAATTTGCATTTTTCCTATCACATGGGGTTTTCTTGTATTTATAGCAGTGTCTTGAAAGATATTTTCTGTCTTGTGTTGGCTTTTTGGTTTTGTTTTGCCTGATAATTTATGTTCACTTAAGGTAGAGCAAAGCATCTCTATAAATGCCCTCCAGTAAACGTGGCTGGGAGTGGAATTTGTAAGCAGGATTATTTTTTTGTGTGTTCATAAAAGTGAAAAATGCAGATAATACACTACCTACCTTTTTAAAAAGAGTTTTCAATTATACAGCTATTACCACATGTAATGATGGTAAAATTCTTTACCTTTATATAAGAATAATAATATAAGCTCTTATATATTATATGTCTATATAAACAATCAAATAAGGATGTTTGGTGAAAATTGAGAAAGGAAAGCAAATTTTTGGGTCAATGCACCTGTTCTTAGGGCTTGAAAAGATGCTGTAAATATGCACCTGCTGCTGGGAGGGGATAGAAAATCCTGCAAGGCCATAACTCTCCGCTGCTCTGACATCCAAAGTGAGGACACCCCACAGCCAGGATCAAGTTTATCAATTTATCCTCAGAGTTGGGAGGAAAGGGCTTTCCTCAAATGGTGGCCAAGGGAGGCTTCTCAGAAGACCCCAAAGTTCCTTTAAATTCCCATTTATTCCTTCACAGTGTTTGCCTTTAAATGAAGGGTGTGGAGGTCTCTGTTCAGGAGCTGCTTTACTGTTGCTATCACGTAAAACGAGTTGTGGAGAGTTAGAAACTGCTGGAATACTTAAAAATGATTCTATCTAATTATTCTCATAGCCTGCAGGTTGTGTGTTAGACCTTTAGGAAGCAAAATCCTCCCCACATAAATCTAGAAATGTGATCCAAAGTGCAGGCAGCTTCTGGGAATTCTCCTACAGAAGGGTTTTGGTTGAGGGTTCCACCAAGAAATTTTAGAAATACCTTGAAGAAATACTGAGATGTTGCTAAAACTACATCATGTCCCTTTTTTTTTTTTTTCCTCTGCAAAGAGTTCTGTACTTGTTCCATAGAAAAAGAACAAACAATATCTGGAATATTGAATATATGTGGTAGAACTATATCTTCTTTTCCTCCAAATAACATAGAATTTGGTGATCTTTGTAACTCCAAACACCCAGTATTCCATGGTTCAAGATTAAGAAATTATAATTTTTGACTGCAAAGCTGATTTCCTCTGTAGCAATAATTACGCACTAATAAATGGTAAAAATTGTGGGGTTGGGGTAGGTGGGTGGTATTTATTTTTTAAGCAGTGCTTCTTGTCACCAGCTTTATGGTGACCTTCACGCTTGTACCATGACTTCTTACTCTCTTAAAACTTCTTTCTGGGGAGAAGATCCATGAGAAAAAGGGTTTTTGCTGTGTGTTAGTAAACTGAGCTCTTGAATCTTAAAAAAATCAAACCCTCACACTACATGTTTTGCAAGTTCATATGGCTTATCTACTGTTTTTGTTTGGGTTTTTCCCCTATGTGTGTCAGGCGTAAAGAAATGAGGCAAAGAACTTGTAGAGGAGAAATGCTGCAAACAACCTCTCGGGAAATAATTTCAGTTCCTAAAACTTGTGTTCTTCTTGGGAAGCCACAGAGCTGAAGTGAGGCTCAGCTTCCAAATGCAGATATTGAATGTAGCTAAATTTGAGTCATATCGTTAAAAATAAAATGCTCTGCTTCACAAAAATTTCTTTTCACTGAGCAGTGATACTTTCCTCTCTAAGCCAGCTGTAAAATTCCACCAACTCCAATCTTCCCAGTGTTGTATAAAACAGGAATAAACAGATTGACTCTTTCAGCCACTTTCTGATGTCGTGTTTGACAGAGTCTCTCCCTGATTATTCTTGCAGTTTATCCAGGTTCAGGAGCGTGAAATGTTTGCTGATTCATGGCGGGATTAGGATGTGCTGAGGAAGCAGGGCTGGAATTCAGCCTTGGTGGGAGCAGGGATGTGGCCTGGCTGGCTGATGGAATCACTGTGTGTTCAGCAGGGATACAGCCTCTGGGAATTCTGCTGCTCTGATATATTCAGAACTTTCGGGTATTTTATCCGGTTTTTTTCTTACAGTATCTAAAGCTTTAAGTGTGCCGCACATTTAAAAAGCATTTTCCAGCAAAAATAATAGAACATCTGAGTTAGTGTGTGCCCAAGCCCATCCCATAATTCTGTCTGGTTTTGCTTTTCCTGGAAGCACAGTGGCAGCTCTTCTAGAGGTATCACCTGTATTGGTTCTCCTTACTCTGCTCACATTTGTGAGGTTGAAATTCACTTTTCTTCACCAGTTGCAGGGAAGAATCCTCAGGAACTCGTTTGGCTGCTGCACCGAGTCCCTTGGCAGGTGGTTTTGTGGGATATGAATCCCACTTCACTCAGGTTATCAGGGAGATCACTTATTAGTTTTGGTATGTCAGGTGTTTAAATCCATGACCAGAGGCTCCTGATAAGTAAGATCTGAGATATTTTTCCACCATTTAAAAACGAGCCAACCCAGCCTTGAAATAAAAAGAACTGGTAAACTCTTTAGCCAGCCTTTATTATCCAAGAAATACTTGTGCCTTCCACTGGTGTGTATCTGATTAGGATGTGTTTAATCAGCCCTTTCTTGAGTGCAGGAGATGTCCTTGTAATGAAAAGATCTATTTTTATTTTTTTTTAATAGGGCTTCAGCGCAGGAATTGATGGATTGTTGAAGCATTAGTACAAAATTGATACTAAATAATTATTCAGGTACTCGGGGAAAGCTTCCTCTCTGCTGAAGAAAGCACTTTGATTTGCCAGCTGATGAACTGAAATAAATAGCATTTTTACAGCATCAGCATACTCCACTGATTTGGGCTTTTTCTATCTCAACTTTTTCAGTGTTTTCCCTCTCTAACTGCACTGCCAGCTGTCTCCCCACTCCAAATTACACTGTCACCAGTTCTGTAAACACCAGAGAAAACCACTTTTATATTAAATTCCTTTCCCTGTGTAAGTGGTCGATGGAGCTGGTAACCAAGTTACTATAAAGAATCAAAAGCAGAGGAGCTTTTAATTAAATATAATTTGGCAAGGTGCCCAGAAATTTCCCTGTTGTGGGAGTGGGGAATGACAAACAAAATGAAGAGCCGGCACTGCTGCCTTTCAGAGTGTCTGGAAGATGTATTTGCTTGGACAGTGCAGATCCACTACCAAATAGTAATAAGAATAAAAATCCACAGAGCAGCTCCAGTGCCAAGGTGACCTTGTGCAAGTGGTTTTTGTAAGCTCAGGATGGCTTGTGATCAGATTTCACAGCAAGCCAAAGAGTGAGATCCAAACCAAAGTCCTGCATGGTTTTAGGGTATTGTTTAAAGGAGAGAAACAATTCAGTACCATGAATTGCCTCTCATTTACATCAATACCACACAATGCCACTTTATTTTATAATTATCCCTGCTTGCATGTGGGCTCATGAAATCATTTCATGTGCTGCTGCTAAGGTGGGATTCTGTCAGTGTGTCTGTCAGTCTTTGTTTTTGTGATTCTTGATTTTTCAGAAAGCCTTGCCATAGGTGATTCAGTTTTTGGTCATCCCTGGCTTTTCTTGCCCACATATTGAATGTCTTATGTTGATGGTTTCAGTGACTCCTCCTTTACTGTGTTCAATGTTGTGATTTCAGGTAGATCTTTCCTGCCTTTAACTAGCACTATATTTGTTTTTAACTTGTAAATCTGCTTTTCTGTCTTCCTTTCCCAAACAAATGAAATTTTCTTTTGGAAAAGAGGGAGATGCCATCTTTCTCAGTGATGACTTTTTCATATTTCATGTATTTTTCGATTCATTTTTGCCTCTGTATTAGTGCCAGAATGTCTTTCTCAGTTGTCAAAGTACTAAAATCTCTTATGGAGCAGTGAAATGACTTGAACTAAAACTTCCTTCCAATATTTATGGAAATATTTGATACAGAGCATTTTTTCTGTTTAATTCTTTACACTTAAACTCCTTGTTTGTGAAGCTCTAAAGCACCAAGCTCTTGTGTATTAACTTCCACAAGGTTTTAGTTCACTTCTCTCAATCTCTTGCATTTTGGCCTCAGTGACACCTTTCTGTGCCCCTGATTTCTGCAGCTGCCAGGTCATGCCAAACTCTGATTTACCCTGATTATTGGGAGGTTTATTTGTGTTCCAAGTGCTTCCAGGCAGGGAATCAGTTTCCTTGTGTGTTT
The DNA here is from genome assembly GCA_024734035.1 of Alethe castanea. Taxonomy (NCBI): domain Eukaryota; kingdom Metazoa; phylum Chordata; class Aves; order Passeriformes; family Muscicapidae; genus Alethe; species Alethe castanea. The sequence continues at coordinate 1,257,488 of JANRGV010000051.1, forward strand.
GTACAGCACTATGTAAATTTGTAACAATATACAAATCTTTTCTAATGACCCAGCCCTGAGGAAGTTAATAAGTCACATCAGAGCTGAGCTTGATGTGTTGTGCTCAGAAACACAGGGTTTATTTAAAGAAAAATGGGATATAAAAAGGTTGGAGTGATGAGCCCATATTGCAAATTTGAAGCTTGCCCTGGGCTAAATAAAAGTTGTTTTTTAAAATCTATTAACTGCCAATGGTGATTTAAATATGAATGCAATTCACTTTGGTTCTGATTCTGCTTCAGATCTTTTTAAACCAGATTTATTTGGTTTTCCTTAGCAGAAATTTGTTCTTGATGTGTTTGCTTAAAGCAAGACTTGAGAAAGCCCATCTGCATTCTCCAGGCTCTGTGTCAGCACTGGCTCCTTTTTGGCTTCAGGCATTCCTGTGAAGAGCATTTTCCTTTGCAAAACCATGGAATTTTAAACACACATTGGCCAGTGTGTAAAATACAGTACCAAATGAAGTTATTTTTATTTTTTCTGAGTGATCTATTTAATTTCCCTGCTTGATCTCAGTTTTAAAGCTTTATTCACATCTTTGTGTCTGGGATTGATTTGACTTGGCACACTGCAGTGTCTCTGTCCCCCAGGAGCAGCTGATAATTTACAATGAATTTCTTTTTCCTCTTCTCCCTATGACTTGTAGCAAAGGTTTTTCTCTTCAGAACTCTGAATAAAATGCAAAGAGCAAAAATATTTTAAGAATGAATAACTGAGTTACCTGTGATGATTGGAAACTCAAACATGGCTCATGTTGTAATGAGTCCAAGACTGTTATTTACCTGAACATCTTTGGTTTGCAGCAAAGGAACCTTTGAATAATGAATGGTGGCTCTATCTGTGTAGCTGTACAGAAAATATTGGGCTGGAGGCCTACAGTGAAACAAGGAGTTGACAAATGTGTGTTAATTATATGCTAAATGAGTCATATAATTATGTGTGAGAGAAGGACAAAATGTGTTTTCTTTTAGGTATAATAATGATGTAAATAAGAAAAATCGGCAATTTGGAACTGACTTCTGGAGGATAATTTGTTAAATTTTTTATTACTGCTTCCTTGTCTTATTTTTTTAAGCACCTGTTAATTATTGGAAAAGGCTGAGGCTCATGTGAGTGCCTGTGTGTCCCTGGTCTGGTGAATGTGAGCTGGGGCCAGGGCATGTCCCTCGCTGTGTAAATAACCGAGTGTGCTTTAATCACCTGGATTTGTCAAGGAGTTGCAAAGGAGGAGTGGGATGAACATCTGTGTTATCATTAAATCATGGAGTGGTTTGGATTGGAAGGGACCTTAAAGCTCATGGGCAGGGACACCTTCTGCTATCCCAGGTTGCTCCAAACCCCATCCAACCTGGTCTGGAACAGTTCCAAGGATGGGGCAGCAAGAGTTTCAGGATGTACACCCAGTGGTGTACCCATGGGATGTTGGAGGAACAAAGTCCTGAGAGGGAAAGTGAAAGCAGCATTGTGGCATCTTGACGATGGGATTTCTGGTCATGGTTATGGGAATTTTGGGCAGGAATAATGTTGTGGGGAGAGAGTGGTTTGGACTCTACTAAAGCAGACTGGATTTGTTCCCACTTTGGTGAACAGTATTGTCTCTGTCCTCCTATTTATATCCTAAATGCTTTTTGTCCTTCCGTCAATGTTGTGAATACCTGGAACAAAAGACCAGTAATAATTAGTTTCTAAAATCTACTAAATGAAAGAGCAGTACTTTTAGTAAAATCCAATTATGTACCATCATATATTAGTTGCAGTAGTGGTATCTCATATGCCAAAATCAATGGCATGCCCTGCAGGCATGTTTTAATTAAAATTGGAAATATATATATTATTTTAGCCCTGCCTGTGCTCTCTCTAAAGTTCCTGATTATTTTCCTGAGCGAGTATAAAGTTCAGTCTCCGAATAAACATCATCCTCTAAAGGCTCAGTGAATTGTACCTGACAGCAAACAAGGATTGGCAATCCAGAGGGAGTTTGCAGTAAATCAGGGAATGTTCCTGGGGCTGTCGAAGGCTTCCTCTCTCCCAGAGTTACCTCTAGAGCTCGAGTGAGTGTTGGCAGCAGCAGAGCTGAGAGCAACCAAAAAAGTGTCAGGGATGAAGATCTATGATAAGCACAGATGGAAAGAGCCAGATACAGGGAAGAAAACAAAGCAGCTGGGGGGTGGAATTTTGTCCCTGGTGAAAGAAGAAGTGAATGGTGAAGAGCTGTGGGACAGCATAAAAAATGAGATTATGGCAATGGCTGATCAAGTTTTGTGTTACCAGGCCAAGACAAAGAAATAGAGATGAGAAGTGCTAGAAATTGAAGGAGGGACATTACAAAAGAGATTGAAGAGATGGACCAGAGACAGTTGGTGTTTAAAATGGAAATACAGAAATGCCTGGGTGGGGTAAGAATAGAAGGGTGTATGGAGAAAAACTGGGTTGTATGGCATGGTAAGAGAAATCTGAAGTGGAGCACTGGAGTTAAAGATGTCAGTGCTGAAAGACAATAATTGAGATCACAAACACAGAGCGTGAAAGGTATTTGGAAGATTTACAGTGTGCTCAGAAGCCAATAGGTAGGGTAATCCCAGAGGAAATTCCTACAGGAAACAGGGAGAGAGAACCGTGGAGTTATTGGAAATGCAAAGCATTCGGTATCTTGGCAGAAAAAGGGAGAAAATGAATTCTGGGTGTCAGAAAAATCCTGGAGAAATTCTAGCCAGACAGGAGATATGATAAAGGCTGCGTACATGTGATGAACACATCAGCAAGAGTCTCCACAATTTATTTGTAAATTCTGTTGAATAAGGAAAAGTAACAACACTGTCACTGATAGGAGGAGGATTTGATTAAGTCACTTTAAGGCAATGTCAGAAACTGCCCAAGAAATTGTTTTGAATTGAAGTTCAGTGTGAAGTGTAAAGTTGTTGGGATCTGAATGGAAAAGAGGTGTTGATGGAAATGGAGCCAAATTCCCATCAACTAGGAAAACAAAGCATGTGGGCTTTGGAAACTTGCTTCAGGGGTCAGAGGATGTTGAGGTGAAGGACACCTTCCACTATCCCAGGCTGCTGCAAGCCCCATCCAGCCTGGCATTGGACACTTCCAGGGATCCAGGGGCAGCCACAATTTCTTCAGTAATAGTGAGAATAAAGAATTCAGCTGCAGAGCTGAATCCTCAACCTGTGTAGAAGTCAGTACTAACTGCACAGTTTGTTCATCTGTGACAACTTCTGGCCCATTAATGCTGCTCTGCATCCCTTCAGTACCTGGGGCTCTGTGGGAAAGTCCTGTCCTTAGAATTATAATTAGTCATGCCTAACTTATTAATTAATAAAGTTGCAGGCTGCTGGTTTCTTGGATCACAGTCATTTGCCTGTGGCCATTTTTTGTGTCCTACTGAATCCTGAGATTCAGTGGGACAGCAGAAGAAGAGCTGGGTTGTCTACATGAGTAGTTAGGTGGAAAACTGATATTTGGGAGAGGTGAAAAGCATTTGAGGTCAAAATGGGTGATTCAAGCCATTGGTGATTCAAGCCATGGGCTTTGAAGAGCTGTCCTTGTATTTATAAAAAAAATTCTAGTAGTTGTTAAGGATAAATTTTACATTGCTGTTATCAGTGTATTTTAGTAAAATACATTGAAATTAATAATCACTGGGGGACTGAAGTAGAGCAAATTCATCGTCTTAGATTCCACATTTGTATTTTACTTATGCTGTGACCAAGATGCAGAATTGGAAAAAAACTCAGCCATGACCAGATGATGTCCTGCCCATCTCCCCCAAACTTCCCTCTTGTGCCAGCGCTCCCTCTGCGGTGGTGCCTTACAGCTGAAGGAGAGCTGCCATCCCTCAGCTGCTTTGTCCCGTGGCAGAACACAAGGAAAATGCCCAGTAGTAAGCAGAATTCATTTCCTGGGCTCTGAACTGGGGCTCTGACCCCTGCTATCCGCTCTCTGTGGGATCCTTCCAGGCATCTCCCAGCCCGGCGCGGCCGGCAAGGGGATGTGTTGCTCTCTTCCGTTCACATTCCCTCCCTTCTCTCTCTTGGTTTGTTTTCCACATGACTGGGAAACAATTGCTTCTTCCACATGGAGCCCTTCTCCCATTCCTGGGAAAATAGCAGGGAATGGGGAGCATTTGCATAATCGTCTTTAGTGCTATTATGGGCGGGCTTTGGATGCCAGCACGGAGTTGCAGACTGGCCACCTGTCCAGAACAAATGAACTTAGCTTTTGTATAACGTTATCTGGTTTTCCACAGTGTTATTTTTGTGTAATGAATAACTCGATTAAAATATTATAAAACCCCGTCATTCAGTCAATGTTTGTGTTGGGTTTAAATCCCCCCCTTGCAGGGGTGAGGAGGGGGACAGAGTTTCCTCTTTCTCTGTTAGCACAACTATATTTTCAAGCTGCCTCTGACATAGTTTTATAACTGCCTTTGTGAAATTATCCTCATTAATATTAATTAGGGGTGTGGGAAGGAAAAAAAAAAAACACAACCCCAAACCTCAAAATGATTTGCATTCATCTTTGTATAAATGATAAATTAAGTGTTGTCTAATGTTTTCTAATGGTCCATTTCACCTATGTAAAACAATTAATTAAACAGTTGGCCTCTTAAGGAAGGAAGAAGAGGAGGCTGCTGAGGACACCACCCCTGCCAGGGCTGCAGCACGAGAATTAAGCTTGTTCACTATTCACATATTTGACTTTTGTGTGTCTCAATGTTAGTCTTTGATCTCTTGTATTCCTGTGACTGAAATCATAAAAAATGAATTCTAATTTCCCCTTTTAAAGGGGAAAAAAGAGACAGTGTGTTCCTGTGTGCAGGTTTGGGGCTTTTGCCAGCCAAGGTGTGGAAAGGACAAACTCTGGCTGCCACATTTTATTGGACCTCAGCCTTTGCCCCAAGACTGAGTTTCAATTGCTGTGTTATGAGAAAGCAAAACAAACCCTTCCATACTTTCTGTTGGCCATAAATGACATGGAGGTTTACGTGGACAGCAAGTTTTCCATATTGCCCATTTTACTTTCATATTTGTATATTTTATTGCCCATATTTAAAAACAACTGGCCAAAGTTCAGCTGACTAATCATCGCTAAATTACGAACCAGAAGGATGTGGTTTTATTCTTCCCCTGCATTTCTCTTTTTTAGAGCAGTTAAAGGTAAGAGCTGCCTTGACCCAAAGCACATTATTATTATTTTAACTCTACTTTTGAGCCTTTTCTCAGCTCTGCAGTGGCCGTGGCATTTCTGCTCTGCTGTTTGGTGGCAGCAGATAAGAGGAGGGGAGTTTCTGTCAGTCAGCAACTGCTCTTGCAATTGCATAGTTGAGACAGGAACATCCACCACAGACATTGTCCTACCTTGTTTGGCTTCTGGCTCGTTGCTGGTGCACTTGTCCCATGGACTGGGTCCAGAGCTCCTCCTGCTCTTTTATTTCCCTTAGTTAGCAATCACTTGGAAATGCTTCTAGCGAACATTGTACCTTACTGTGGTTGATTTACGTGTCAGTGGTATCAGCTTCGGAATGTTATTGGAATTATTATGGAGTTTGGCCTGGAACTGCTCGGGAAGAGGCTGATGTGTCCCTCATGTAGCTGTCAGTCAGCAGTGCTGGTTTAAAACAAGCTTGGAATATCTGCCAAAGAATCTGCCATGGATCTTTTGCCAAGGGAGAACATTAAAATCAGACAGTTGTGTTTGCTGGAATAAAAAATAATGCCATTATAGGCAGCAAGGAATAAATATTGGAAATTAAGAAATTTAAAGCCAAGTCCTCCTGCTTCAGCAGTTAAAATTTGCAGGTCCGTTTTCATTTTGTTTGAACGGATGATTTGTATATGTTTTTGATAAAATTTTGAGTGCTGTTACTATAACCCAGTTTAAAAAAGGAGCTGTTTTGTTTGATTTGCTACCCCTGCTATGGTTTGTAAACCCTGAGCCATTAAAGATGTGTTCTCTCTGCCTGAAATGTGGTGTTTAAAACCCAGCAAACCAGTGAATTGGAAAATGGGGACATGTTGATGGATTGGACATATTTTTTTAATCTTTTGCTGTTCTTTTTCCTGCTTTGCCTATCTCTCCTGTAATAACTGGGAATTGATTTCACATTTTACACTCTGGCCCACTGAGTGAAGACCTGCGAGTAGCCTAATTCATGGCCCAATTTTGTGATTTACAGCCATGGATCAGCACAGTGTTTATAGGAGCAGTTGTCCAGATATGACTGAATTTGGAGGGTTTGAAGTGGGGCTGTCGAGTGCAATCCGATCCCTTTTGCCATTACTTATTGATGAGGTTTCCTGGGCTTTCCAGTTGTCAGCTTGCTGATGGAGCTCCAAGATTTAGGATGTTATGTGGGTATGGGAATCTCACTCTTTGTTTTCTGATCAGGAGCCTGACCTCTGGTACCTCATTTTAACATTAGAGCAGACTGTGGTGAATAATGGTCTGTGTTGAAAGTGCATCCAGCTGGAATTGCGCCTTGGGATGGGGGTAGGGGGGACTGGAATCTTTGGATGCCATCATGAAGCAATTAGACAAGCTACTTAATAATTTATAGCTTGCTGTCTTAAGGGTTGTAAGCATTTTGACTGAAGAGGGTTTTGTTTAACCTTTCAGGGCTCTCTGTGAGGCCGAGATTGAGCTTAGAAATGATTTTCCTTTGAAGAGCGGCAGAGAATCCAGAACCAGATGACTTTGTCATCTATTAATTAATGCTTTGTCTTGCTACCTAAATGTAAGAGTTTGCTCAGCTCTCTTAGAGCTTCAGTTGTGAACACAGAAAAACCTTTGGGAAGCAGAAAGTGAACAACAGGATTTTTTAGCAAATCTTGTTGTTTTTAAATTCTTTTCTGTTGAATTTGCTTGTGACTTGGTGACTTTTTAGTGTCCTTTCACCTTAAATATTAAATATAATATTTAAAATAAATACGGTATTCCCTGGGGAAAATGTAATGCTGGGAAGGGAGGAAACCAATTGCATATCTACTAGATGTCAGTAATCCTGGAGTAATTTCAGTGTTCTTGGTGTTTATATGAGTGACTTAGGAATTATGTAGACACCTTCCAGTGAAACAAATAGTAATTTAGCATTTAACAAAATAGTGATGTGTCCAGTCTTTGGTAATCAAAGGAAGAAAGCCCTCCTGGGTTTTCAGATGCAGGAGAATGAGAGGCTCCCTTTACCTGGAGATGTTCAAAGGAAAGAACCAGAAATAAAGTCCTATAAACACTGTCTGTAGGAGTTGACTCCACTGACTCTTCTAGAAATGTTATAAAATTAAAAAGTTCGGAGAGATTTCTAATGATAGTCTTCCAAGCATTTGTCTGGAGAAGAAAGTATTTGTTAAATATGTTGCTGATATTCTTGGATGTGACTATTTCACCTCCTGTCAATGTGCAGCTGCTTTAGATATATAAATATATATATCAGTATATACTTATGTATAATAAATATATACATACAGACAGTGGGAGATATTTTTCATGACCAGATTCAATAGCTGGGTTATTTTGGCTTATCCCCATTGTTGTAAGGATATTATCCTGGATTTAGACCTGTGTTTTCTTTCAAATTGCTTTGAATTCAAGTCTGAAGACTGGCAGTTTCCTGAATTACAGCGTGGATTCATTTTTCTCTACATTACTCTGTGTGTTCCCTTTTTGCCATCAAACTCCTCTGTTTTTCCAAGGACTCTTCACTTTGGGGGAGCTTCATTAAACAGCATCTCTTGCAATATGAGTGTTAAATGTCATTGCTTTCTCCTAAAAACTTTCAACCTTCCCACTTCATTTCTCCCTACTCACTCTGTGATGTGAGTGTGCTTAACAGAACCCTTTGGATAATACTGTGTCTACTTTAAGGGCTGGAATCTGCAGTTTTCCCCTTCCCTCCAGCTCATCTGCCTCATTTTTAATAGGAATAATTTGTAGTTTTCTTGGGCAGGGCTATTCCTGTTGGAATAACCTTGTAGTTGCTAATACTTACTCGTGGAAGTATGGACTTCTTTTTCACCCTTGTATTATTTTAGATCTGAGGATTAGAAATAATATCTGCTGATCTCTGAAAAGTGAAAGTTGCTGCTTGATAGAAAATAAGAATTCTCAGTACTCATCAGGGCTTGACTTTGGATGCCTTATGCTCGATTTACTGCAGGGTGAAATACTGTAACTTCATGTAACTGCTGTGTTATCTTGGATTAAATTAATGTTGATATGGTGAGGTCACTGTGGTGGGGACTGATGTGGTCTCATTCCCTCCTGGGCTCACTTCATTTGCATTATATTAATCTTTGCTTGCAATTTTTTGCCTCAAATTTGAGTTGTTGTTGCCATATTTGATTGTGGGAGGTTTTGGTCTCTGTCCTTCTGCCTGGCCTGATGTTACAAAACGCTGACCGTACCCAGGGCACTGGTGCTCCCAGAAACCAGAGCAGAAAAATCTGCTGCAGTCTTCATTTCTCTCATTTAATTTGCTGATCTGAAGCTGTAACGGAGAACTTCCATTTATCATCCTAGCAAAACCTTGTTCGAAATAAGCTGGACAAAACCACCTGAGGTGTTGTCTCTTAACATTCGTGTGTGAAATGCAAACCAAGGAAATCACTTCCGTCCTGTACTTGGCTTATTTTGTGTTAAAATATATTTATTACCAGCATAGACTTTGAATTTCAGGCTTCTCTGGTTTATTTTATTAATATATAAACAAACTTGTGGCTCAAGAGCTTCTCTCGTAACTATCAGCAAATAAACAAATAAAATATTGCCTTTGCTGTTTTTAAAGAATAAGAACCCAAAGAAATTTGGTCCAAATGATCTTAGTTTGCTAAGATTTGAGCCTTTGCTTTTCTGTGGATGAGAACCCAAGGAAATTGGTCCAAATGATCTTAGCTTGCTAGGACTTCAGTCTTCCCTTTTTTTTTCCTCTCCTTTTTTTGGGGGAGGACCTGCCCTGGAAGCGGTTTGGGAATTTTCCAATTTTGAGAATGGAATAGGTGGACATTGCGTGTCTCTGATGAGAAATTAGCACACAATCTACTCAGAAAGCAGAAAAAAAATCGAAGATCTGAAGAGATGGCAGAGATTTTTGTGCTTCACCTCCCCACGGACCCTGCACCGCTCCATGCCTTCATTTTCAGCACAACAGAGCTTCCCACAAAGCCCACACGGGCTGGGAGGGTTCTGCCACAAAGTGGGGGAAGCCAGAAAATGCCCAGTTCAGAGGAAATGCACCATATGCTTCCCAATGCCGAGCTGCCAAACTCACCCCCTTCCCTATTGTGTCGGTGCGGTGCAGACCAGATGGTTCCTTTCCCCCGGCGCCGGGCACTGCCTTTGCTCACTCGTTCTGTTTGTCTCCTGACTCCAAATCCAGGGGTTCCACGTGTGAAATAGATACAGAAATCTCTCCAGCAAAACTTCCTCCGGGTGGACCTGTACTTAGCAAACGTTGAGCCTGGATTAATCCGTGTTTTAAGCTCCCTAAGACAAGCTTTCCTTCTCTGTCTGTGTTTTCTGAGCAGAGATTGGCTTGGTGATTTTTTGTTTTTCTGAACTGCTCGTGTTAAATGCTTTGTTTAATGAGCAGGAAGAAATTTTCTTTTTTCTTTTTTCTTCTTTTTCTTTTTTTTCTCATGTGAGCAAAGTCAAACTGAGTTGGACTCTGATGTTCTTGGCAGCTCTTGTAGAGTTGGCTTGCCTTCCAGTTTCAGAGAAAAATCGCTTTCTAATAGACTGTTTTTCCCCTTAGTGAATTCTTTGGCACCTGTATCCTGAGTTGTGGAAGGGTTTCTCTTTTTCCACAGATGTTTGAACATGAACACGGCCTTTAACATCTTTGCATTATTGCTGCCAAGTTTTCTGTCCTGTTGAAAATAGAGATTTTTTTCCTAAAAAAAAAAATCCTTGATTTAAAGTACTACCATACCGTGAAACAGCAAATTTTGCTATAAAATGCTATTGAAGACACTTTAGGATGACTAAAATATTACTTAACATTTTGAATTGTTTGCATAACTGTGTTCTACAGCCTTAAATTTAGCTTTCAATCTCTGCTACTGTTTGATTTCTAAAGGACAAAAAAAAACCCCATGGCAAATCCCTGGAAATATAAGGCAGTACTTTAAAGGTTCAGCAAAAGGAATAAGGATGTCACATCCTGTGTCCTGTAGGATATATGAGGTGTTAAGAAATGTGGTGTGCACTAGGTAATATTGTTGTTAAATTCCTGCTTCAGGGTTAATGTGGAATCTTGGAAAGGTGGGAAATTTTCTGTGGTAAATGAAGGGAATTACAGAGGCTGCGATCCCTGGGAATCACTGCTGCTTGTGGAAAGCTGGATGTGAGCTTTGGAGCCCCCTTGCTAAGGAATGTTGATATCAGTGATCTCCTTTAGACCCAGTTTAATTATTAATGGTGGTTCTAGTGTGCTGCATTCACCTGGGATCTTCTCATGGCAACCTTCATGTGGCTGCCCTGCTACTGTGGGCACTGTTTACTTTTTCCTGTGGGAAAAAAAGGCCCTCAAATAGTTTTAGGATTTTTAAGAATCTAAAATGGTTTTGTTTTAATGGCTTTTTTTCCAAAAAAATAAACCTGGGAAAGGGGCTCAGCCTGGAGAAAAGGAGGCTTACAGGGATCTTGTGGCTCTGCACAACTCCCTGACGGGAGGGGACAGCCGGGGGGGATAGGGCTCTGCTCCAGGGAACAGGGACAGGAGAAGAAGGAATGGCTTCAAACTGCTGGAAAAAACCTGTCCTTGGCCACATTTCTCCTGAAATTTTTTGAGGTTACCAGTTCCTTCTGTGTTTCCCTGTAGGACACAATCCCACCATTTTTTATGCTCTTCTATGAATGTGTATTCTTTCTAAAAAACATATAGCTGGAACTTCCCTCACCCAGGAACAAGTAAAGTATTTATTCTTATTTTTCTCCACTGAAACAATGTCCAGTCCCTTTTCCTGCATCAAGTCTCAAATGTGACTAAACCCGAAGAATAACATGGCTTTGGTGTCTGCTGACTTAGAATGCTGAAAATGTTGTTAGGTACCACTATGTTCTTAATTTTCTCCTCCTTAAGCTGCCTGATCAATCCAGCTGTAACATTTAGGAAGTCCAAACCTTTGTTTTCCATAACTGGATCGTGGTGCCAAAATTCCTTGGCGGATGGAAGCGTGCACACTTGTCTCTCTGATTTCCAGGGAGCACTTGGGTTGTTTGGTCAGCTGGAAGAGCTGTCCAGCCAAGGTGAATCATCTTCATTTGTTTTTTAGCAATTTAGGTCTCTTTGTCTTCCACCTTTGACATTTGTAACTGTACTTTTAGTGCAGATTGAGGGGTTCAGAACAAACCCAGACCGTCAGGTGAGGGATTAAATTCCCTGGCTCTTCTAGTGTTTGTGCTGCATTTAATTATTTTACTGATGTGAGCAGTGGCAAACCTTTCCTCATAAAATCGTGGAATGGGTTGGGTTGGAAGGGACCTTAAAGCTCGCTGGCATCAAGGACAAGTGTCTTGGAGAAAACAGAATAGTTTAAATCTTTGGTGGTGGTTGTGGGGCGGGTTGAGGCATTGTGGTGCTGTGGTGGGCCCGTGACACTTGGAATGTGTGACTGCAGCATCCCAGAATTTCTTTTCCATGCCAATATGTGTTCCCCGAGGTACTTAAGGAAAAGGGGCTTTGCTAATTAGTCTCAAACTACGTAAGTTTATAAAGCTGTAGAAACTGTCTGGCTGTGCACAATTTTTATTATCGTCTATTAGAGGAGTTGATTTCAGCAGGGCTTAAAGTAGAGCTTTAGGGGTTAGTGTGGAACAGAATGGACAAGAAATATGAATTTAAAAGTTATTTAATTAGTGAGTAGTGAATTCTGAATAGTGGTGATGCTTTCAGAACAAAATTTGTTCATATAAACTTTGCCAGACAGACAAGATGCAGCAAATTCCTTAAAAATCTAGCATTGCGTTTTCAGGCTGATTTTTATTTTTACCCCATATTATGATGTACACACTTAAATTATGCCAAAACCTGACTTAATTGCGGGTTCCGTATTCTGAAGATATACCAAGCTCAGAAACTAATTACCAAATTCAAAATTAATTTTAAAACTTCAACATGATAAACTTCTGAGCAGTAACATTTCCACCTGCAAACTGATCAATAAATATTACGTGAAGCACAGCCAGTTTCAGAGTTGTCTGCCAGCTGTTTTAGGGTGGGGAAAAAAATCAGCTTTGTGCTAGAGTGGAGCTGTATCAGTGCTTTGTAATCATGTGAACCTTTAATTAAGAAGTTCCCACAGAACAGGAAATGCTGACCTGCTGGAGACACTTCCAGGGAATAGCACAGGGCAGTTCCAGTGGCAGCACTGTGGAGAACGAAACAAATTCAGAAAGGTTTATCCCAAAATCGTAAATATTTTAAAATGGAATCCTCCTGCATGGCATTATTTTTAAAAAAATCAATTAATTATGCATAGTCACTATTAATTATGTTCAGTGCCAAGTCCTACTGTGAGGATGAGAGAACCCACAATGTTGCAGCCACGACTTGTTGGTCTTAAATACAACTTTTTGTGGCTCTTTGAAACAAGACAGAGAGGTCACTCACCATTCCTGGTTTACTCTGACCTTCCCTTTGTAGCTTTTCCAGTGCTCCCCTGCTTTTTGAGCTAGTTCAAACATTTTGAACTGATTCCACGTGGCAAGTGAACTGGTTAATACAGATTTTTAGTCCATAGTTCAGACTTTGCTTAGGAGATCCTATCCTGATCCTTCTGTTTAGTAGAGCGGTGGCTGCACAGTGTTCTCCAGCCAAAAAATACTGTGGAAAGTGAGGTTATTGCCATCCTTCATCAGCCACCCAAGATCTGAATTATGGGAAATTTGGGAATTATTGCTACGCTCCTCACATGTTACAAAATTGGAAAGTACCTGGTTTTTTGGTCTCACTGTGCAAAACAGAATTTGTGGAGGTAATTATGGGGAAGGTGAGAATTTGAGAAGCTACACTTTTGTTTTTTTTAAAGTCCTGAGGCTTTGCTTTTTCCCAAGGCTCCACATCATGATCCTGTTGTCTGTCTTTCTGTCTAGCAGCACAGAGCTTCCATTTGAGTGGGGGGAAAAGGGCTTATCAGCATTCCAGGAGTCCTTAGAGCCAGTTTGGTGCTTGTTGGAAGTGATATTTCTTAGCAGTTCAAACAGAGAAGAAAAACCCCTGTACCTGACAGCAGTGCTGGTTGAAACCCCACAGCAGTTCCTCCAGACTCATATTTAAAGGGATGCTTCTGGCTGGGATCCCTGAAACCAGCAGGGAATGGTGGTGAGGAGGTGACAGCCGTGTCCCCCATGTCCTGCTTCAGCAGAGGTGTGGGACAGGGGAAGGATGGGCATTGGTGTCCCTGGGCAGGGCAGGCTGGAGGGTTTAGCCCATGTGCAGGTGGTTCCTCTTTGGAGGGAATGGCAGAAGTGCTGGTTTGTCATCATTCGGTGGGATTTGGGTGGTATTTGGTATTTGTGTCCTTAGAAACTTGGAATTAACGCTGGCAATCAGACCTGTGCATGGAGGAAAACAGGTAGTGTGTCATGACTTCATTCTCTTCAGTCTTTTAATTTCAGGAAGGAGTCTTAAAAACCACCCCATTACAACCCCCTGCAGTGGGCAGGGACACCTTCTAGTATCCCAGGTTGTCCAGCCTGGCCTTGGACTCTTCAGGGATCCAGGGGCAGCCACAGCTTCTGTGGGCCCTGTGCCAGGGCCTGCCCACCCTCCCAGGGAGGAATTCCTTCCCACTATCCCATCTAACCCTGCCCTCTGGCAGTGGGAAGCCATTCCTTGTGTCCTGTCATTGCCCTGACCCATGTGCAGGACCTTGCACTTGGCCTTGTGGAACCTCATGAATTTCCCTATTTTAAGTTTTAGATCTGTCTAAAGATCAGGGTCCAAGGTTGTTAAAAGTTGACCTGAAAGTTAAAAATTAACTCAGCCAAAAATGACATTGTCTAGTGCAGTAGGGTGGAAAAGAAATCTGGTTTATAAGGAGCTGTGTAAAGCAGTGGTTCCCCATCTGAAATGCGATCCAGGACTTTGGTTTATCTATTAGGAGTGGGATTTGCTCAGGGAGCACAGCCTTTTGAACCAAAAGACAACCAAACTTCTTCTCCAGAGCTGCTAATGTACCTTTGGCTCCAGGGAGAAGAGATGTGGTGGAAACCTCCTGGTATCTTGTAATACTATCTGGGGCTCTGCCCCTTCCTGAGGTTTTCTAACAGTTTCATGGGGACTTAAAGAAAGCCAGCTCTGAAAAATAACTCTGAATTTATGTAGAGCAGCTTCACAATCTAGGAAAAGTTATTTCAAGTCTAAGAAAGAATAATTTCGGATGGTTTAAACAGGAGCTCCTTGTATTTTGAAAAAATCAGTCTTCTCCCATTTTCCAACTTTCACGCTCAAAGATGGGGGGAATTTTACTCAGACTTCTACACTTGGTGCCTGGAAAGCTGGGGGATTTTTATTTGCTATATTATTGTAATTCCTCTGGGGTTGTAGAGCTAAAAATTGTGAGAAGAGAGTCCCTAAACTTCAGGCTGCCTGAAATACACTCACTGGATAAATACTGGATGGTGCAGTAAGAACATCAGCGAAGACATTTTTAAAGGAGTCATTTAGCAAAAGGCCTTAAAAATAACCTGGAATGTTTCCAAATAGAAACATATCCCTAGTGTAGCAATTTTGAATATGTAATTTAGAAAGTGAAAATAATTGCTCCGTATGAATACTGAGCTTGGTTGGTGTAACTGGATTTATTCTGGTTTGTAACCTGCTCAGAGTTGGAAGTATCTGTGATTAGCCATGGTGCCACATCATGGAGATTACAATTAATTTTTCTTAATACCTGGAATCCTGAAATTTGGAAGCCAAAGACAGGAGAATTCAGAGAAGCAGCAGTTGGAAGCTTACTAAAGTATGGTTTTACTATTTAAAATCTGTCAGGGTATTCATAATATGGGAGACTCATAATAAGGCAGAGAAAGAAACTTCTGGTACTGATTTTGTGCCAAGTAATACAGAACATGAATTCCTAGGTTAGCTATGGATCCTGGCCTGATGAAAGGTCAGGAATATAATAGGTTAGAGGATATTTTGATGAATAAATCTGAAACTGGCTCTAGGTCTAGTCAGCTTGGCTGCAGTGGATTTATCATCTGATCATTTCCTGTCTTTGCACTGTGAGTGTTGTCTTTGAAAACTGTGAAACCTTTGGAAAAAAGGGACAAACTTAGTGCCAGAGTTTGGTTTGGTTTTTTTTAAGGAGGGCTGAGAGAGGAAAAGTTAGATTATATCTCATTCAGGTCGTTTTGGAGAGAATTAAGACGCTGCAAATGAAGCAACAGTTTTAACAAATTAACAAAGTGAATGAGAAGAGCTTTGACGTTTCCTTTGCTAAAGCTAATTGCAGGAGTGCCTGAGGTGATGCTTAACTGCTGTACATAAATTTTTTAGCTTCTCACTTTGTTTTCTTTGCTTTCTTGTCATGCTTCAAATATCTGAAAATAAAAAGAGAAATGAAGCATCTTGGAACAAAATTGTGAGTGAATGAATGAATGAATGCCCATATTTTCTGGAATTGGAGTCATCTGATGGTAGGAAGGAATATCCCATCTTGAGGAGGGAGAAGCAGCATGGATAGGGATGCAGCTTCACCTTAGATAACCAGCCTTCCCTAATGTTTCCAGGGAATTTTGGGATTGATGCTGCAGGCATAGGGAAGCCTCTTTTATCTCTCCCTTAACCATGTTAAAGGCAGTGCAGATCAACAGCCAGGGCACCTTTTGGAAAGTGCCAGGGTGCACTGTAGAAGTCCATGTGCTGCCTGTTCCAGGGATTGTTTTCATTTTCATTTGTGCTGCTGCCTAAGGCCCTGTGTGAGCTCCCAGCACAGTAATTGTGTCTGACAGTGCTTGTGTTGACAGCTTGTGATGCAAATGGAGCCACGTCACATCCTATCTGGAATCCCTGCCTGGGATCCCTGCCTGGGTCCCTTCATTCTCATTAAACCATTATTGAATCTAGCTCTGGTAAATCAAATACCACTTGAAATAATCACTGAAATGGCTGTCCCAGACTTGAGTGCTGATACTGAATGGTTCTGCTGTATTCAAAAATCAGAGTTCTTACCTCACCTCACTGGCTGTGTTGCATTTTCTGCTCTCTTCTCCCTGTCCAAATGTTTCCAGGAGATTGGCAAGGGTGTAAAATCTCTTCAAGTTACTCTTGAAGCTTGTGAAGCAAACATCTGTGTGACTGATGAAGCTACCTCCTGAATTTTTGGCCCCAGCTGGCTGTGTTTGAGTGAGTCAGGCTCCCTGAGCTCCCTGAAGTTGTGTCAAATCTCACTGGTTTGAGAAAAAAAGCCAAGGGCACTGGGGAAGTGCCTGAAATTTCTTGTTTTGGATAAATCTAGTTTCTTCATTTTTGTAGTTAAAAGCATTCTTCAGAATGTTCAACTTTTGCATTTGGGTTATGTGGGGGTTTTTTGTCCTTTATATTTTTGGAGGAGTCTCTGTGTTGACAATTTCCCTTCATCCTCAGCCAGTCCTCACAGATTACTTCATTCATTTCACAGAATATTCTGGGCTGGAAGGGACCCACAAGGATCATCAGTGAACGGCCCATAGAGTCTTACTCTCTTACAGCTAAAAATACGGGTTTGGAAATACCTGCTCTCAGTCCAAAGGCATTTTTTACAGTGGCAGGAGAGTCTTGGTGCAGCTGTCAAATTTATTTTGGAAGAACCAGCAGTGCTGAGATAAAACAGAATTTTTCACGGTGCCTGCACCTCACAACAATGACAATGGTATAACATTCCCAACACTTTTTTTCCCATTTAAAAGTAAAATAAAGCAAAGCTCTCTTGCACATAAGCAACGGTTGGGTCTGACAGTCAAAATTGATACATAATAAAACTGTGACTTTTTCTTGCTGGTAATGGAGAGTGTTAATTTGCAGCTGTTGATTACTAAAAGTGGTTTCCACACTTCCATGAAGTCAGTTTAATTTGGAATAACCTTGCTTTTCTCCAAGAAGAAGCAAAGTAGAGAGAGATAAAGCCTCTCTATTGTGGAGTGTTTGCCTGCCAGAAGAGGACTTAGCAAAAAAAAAAAAAGAAAAAAAAAACATGTCAGAAAGCTGCTGTGATAAAGAGAAGTGATCAAAATGATGCAAGATATTGAAACCAACTTAATGAAAAGCAGCACTGAGTTTGCCTGCTTGGTAGTTCCAGATCTCAGTGTTACATCAGCTGTATCTGCCATGCTTTCTGCTATCAGTAATAGGTTTTTTGGGCATCTGCTGTCATCAACACTTCTCAGTTACTATTGCAGATAAAACCTTACAACTGTTTTGGAAAATATCATTAATATGACGTTAAAAGTCTTCTAACAATGATCTTTTAATTTGGGTCATCTCGCTCTTTCCTTTTCTAGTGGTGATTCCTTTTGTAAGTATTATAGCAAATATTTTAAATATTTTTTGTTCCCCAATACCAGTCACAACTGGTTTTATTAGAAAATATCAATAAATAGACTTGAGGTGAGGTCTGGTGATAGGGAACGTCAAGTAGGAGCTGCAGCCCTGGGAAATAGAAATCTGAGTGAATGTGAAATTGAACTGACTTTTTCATGGATGCAAGAGCTCCAGGAGAGTCTGGACAATGCTTTTAGGGATGCACAGGGTGGGATTGTTGGACTGTGCAGTTGGACTTTGTGATCCTGTGGGTCCGTTCCAGCTCAGGATATTCCATGCTTCTTTTCAGGATATTCCATGATCCTCTCTGTTCTCTTCACTTCTTTGAGTAGTTGCTGAGCTTGTTCAGTTTGGAAATAAATGGTTAATCCCATTGGGTTTATGGTTTATTTGCTGACATCAGTGATAGGATTTCTGTGGGCAAAAATAGCTTTATTTATCCCTTTTGTGACTTTTTTTGTGTCTTAATTTTGGCAGAGCTTGTCCTCAGCGGCCAGCGAGGTTTTTTTTCCTGTTTGTGAATGTTTGTTCAACATCTTGAGGCAAATCTTGTAGTGGAGTTTGAGAAAGGGGTGGAAACATGGAATTGGCACCAGGTGTAGGTATCTCATAAAACTCTAAATCCCATCACAAATTGCTCTGCCAGGGTTAAAGGAAATGTTATTTTTCCTTTTATCTGGGATTTTTTAACAGCTACCTAATGGAATTCGCATTGTTTTAAAAATATGAGGGAGCGTGACTTTGCTACTAATAATCTATTAGCAACATTTAATTTTCCTGTGTGAACACATTGATCAAATCATAGCTTGGTAATAAATTTTTACTACTGTGTGGGCTGTGAGACATGAATAAAATCTTGTGCTGTTTGGGCTACATCTGATATTTTTTCTAGGAGTAATTAAAAGGTTGGTTTTGGCATCTTAAACATGGTATGGAAAGTGTAAATAACAAAGACTGGGCCATGCCTGTTGTTGAGTGAGTCAGAGGCAAAGATGTCTCACCCCAGGCTCTTCCTCAGGATTGCTCTTCCAAATACTCCTGGGGGATTGATTCCTAGCTGGAAAGGGGATTTTCACCCAGGTCTCCACTTCCTTGCTGTGTAGACTAAAAGCTGGGGGGTGTTTCTGTGGTGGTGGTTCTTTGGAAGAGTCACAGGATGGTTTAGGTTGGAAAGGATCTTCAAGGTCTTCGAATCCAGCTGTTGTCCCACCACCAAGCCATGTCCCCAAGTGCCACATCCACAGGGCTCTTCAGTCCCTCAGGGATGGGGACTCACCACTGTCCTGGGCAGCTGGGCTGTCCTCTTCCTTAAGGGGAAGGAATTTTCTCTAATCCAGCCTAAACTTTCCCTGAGCCCCCCCCCAGATCCTTTTCCAGCCCCTCTGTCCCAGCCTGGAGCATTCCATGGGATTGTGGCTCCCCAGCAGGAGCCCAAACCCAGGAATGCTGCTCACTGTTCACAAACTCATCTCCAGCTCCATGGTTTCCACAGTGCACATCGTGTTTTCCAATTGATGGGACCCAATTCCAACGGGATCTATTGAGGAAAATGGGATCAGCAGCCAGAGGAGGGGCTGGTGTGGCAGCAGCTCCCATTCCCTGTGTGGTTATAAATGAAACCCTGCTGCTTTCTGACCTTGAATATAAAAATGTTGTTATTGATTTCCTGAGGCCGTGCAAAATGAAGCACAGGGACTGAAGGGTGCAATTAACGTTAATAATTAAAGATGAGTTGCATTTGTCAGTCTCCTGTCTGGTGTAATCCTCTTGGGTAACGGAGCAGAGCAGCCTTGGATGATCCAAAGTGGGCATGTCAGGGTGGGCTTATAAATGAGCAAATGTCCTGATCCAGAGAAATACAAAATGGGGTTCTCACAGCTGGGACAAGTTCAGCCCTTTCCCTTCCAACATTCTCACCTTTGAGTCTGCCATTGTACATTTGCAGGATCTGTAGATTGTTTTTTGCTTCTTTGAGTTTTCATTTGTCTGACATAAGAGGAGAAATGATATTTTAATTAACTTTCCCCCCCTCCCTTCTTTTAACAGAGCATTCAGAAGCTGGCTAGCCAATATTTAAAGAAGGACTGGCTTGGGATAAGAGCTGAGGAACGAAGTGATTATAGGTAATTTACCAGTGGGGTATCTCAAAATTGCTGTATTTATCATTTCAGTATCTCTCATTATTTTACTTAACAATGAATCACCAATTTTCTGTAGTTAATTTTTCTTTTTCCTTAGTAGAAGACTAGCATTGCCAGTTAAAAAAGAAGCTTTGTTTTCCTGGAATTAGTCTTAAATAGATGTTTATGACTTGAATATTTAGGAAGATAGGAGAAACAAAACAGCTTGAAAGGACAACAGCTGTAATTTGCATCTGTTTGGGCATTAATGCTTGTATCTGAATATAGATTTTAGTAAATAACTATAAGGGTAAAGGGATAAGTGTGTGGATTGTTTCCTAGGAAAAGACAGGAAGAGATTTCATTTTATGAGGCTGTTCTTTGTGAAGATCAAATCTGACAGCAGGGAGGAGGCAAAGCAAGAGATGGTTGTTTACAAAACTTGATTTCATTAACATGAGAGGTGGATAAAACAAGAAACCAGAAATAAGTCAGTTGCTAAAGGCCTTTGAACAGCACCTCCTAAATATTTGGAATAAGCTTTTAGCTGCTTTGTTGTAATGTCTCCTTTGTGTTCCAGCAAGTTTTATTTCAAACAGGAAGAAATTGACAGATTTGTGTTTGGGACTTTCAGCACCTTCACATTGGTTGTGTGTTTAGGACGAAATAAACTGAATTATCAGTCTCAAGTGTACATAAAGCATTCCCATAACACCCAGCCCCTTCCATGGTATGAGATCCCACAGTGCCAGAGATCTTCTCCAAAGCCCTCCCTACCCATCACCAAGTACTGAACCCAAAATGTTTGGCAACAAGTTGAATCACAAGATGGGAACAGGCGGGAAAATCTTTATTATTGGTACAGTTTCCATTAAAAGTTTTGTTAAAAGTGGAGAAATTTGCTAGTTCTGCCTAAAGGATTGTGCTTTAGATTTAGTTTTAAAAGCAGTCCTTGGAAAAATATGCGCTGCTGTCACTTAAACCAGCCCAGGAGCTGGATCCTTGTGGAGGATCCTTCCAATTCAGGAGATTGTATAAATCTGAATTTTCAGTGGAACACCTGAACTCCCTTTCTTCCTTCCCATACCCTCTCTCTGTTTCATTATTTCAGGAGCATGTACTCAGTTTGGAAATCACTCTTAGAAGGCACCATGCAGGTGGCTCAGTCCCGACTCAACATCTGTGAGAACTATAAAAACTTAATTTCTGAACCAGCCAGGAGTGTCCGGTGCTTTAAGGAGCAGCAGCTGAAGAAGGTATTTGTGCTTTAATAAATACTTGCAACTATTGTCATTTTTTATTGAGGGAAAAAGGATTTTTAGAAATCTTTTATTGTGGCACTTCTAAAATATGTAAGTACTCTTCATCTTATAGATGTACAGTTCCAGCTTGTTGGAGAAAGATGAAAATTCTGAGCTGTTATCCCAAATTATAACTACTTGGAAATGAGTCTTCTAAAAATGTGATACCAGTTGGTTCAACACGTCTCAGCAAATCTCACACTGTGCTGTAGAAATTGCATTGGGTTTGCAGTGACAATTGCAAGTGGTTTTTGTTGGGAAAAGTTCTGATTTTCAGAAAAGATCCATCTGAAACCTGAAGGGATGGCTTGAGCAATCTCCAGGATGGGGAGTGGAGATTGTCCAGCCACCTTCTGTAACAGTATCACAAGTAAGTGCTCCAAAAGCTGCTTTAATTATCTGTTTAATTATCTGTAATTATCCCTGCAGAGAAAATAGTGCCGTTCCAGTGAGCTGGATATTCATTTAATTGCTTGGTTCGTTTGAAAGTCATTTATGGGGATGGCACGGAGAAACTGTGGCTGCCCCTGGATTCCTGGGAATGTCCAAGGCCAAGCTGGATGGGGCTTGGAGAAGCCTGGAATAGTGGAAAGTGTCCCTTGAATGACAAAATTAAAAAAAACAAACCCAAACAACAGACATTTTTGCTGTCCTTGTTACCAAGTGACAACAAAGACCCAGAACATACCTAGTTCTGTGCTCTCTGGTAGTATTTTGTAAAATACTTGGTTACAAATTTAAATAAATGTTCATGTAATGTGAGCTCTCAGTTTCTGAAATGTGCAATATCTGTTTTGTGAGAGAAACATTAACTTCATTAATGCTGTTTTATTGTCCTGCGGAATTTTATTTTCATGTCAAGCTTTCCAAAAATTGCTGTGGCAATTTTATGGCATTCTTACTGGTAAATAATTGTACTTTATTATTCTGCAAGTGGTGATAGTTCGGTGTTTATAAGTCAGAAGCAGAAGTGGGATCTTTAAATTTTTTAAAGTCGTACAAGTTCCTTTATTCCTGAAGTTTTGAATCAGTAGAACAAGTTATTACAATTATCAAGGCAGCATTCTGGTTCAGAGTATTCTGACAGTGATAGCTTTTCCTACAATGTGGAATTACCATCCACTTGGCAGGATTAATTTTCCTACACAACCAGTTTATTGTTTTACACAGTGCAATCTCTCACCCTTCCCTTTGAATTCCCTAACAGATACATAATGGACAGAGAAAGAATTGTTCTGACCTCCCTTCAGACAAAAGCTTATCAAAATTAAAATTCAGTCAGCAAAATCCTTGTAAGGTTACATGGGAATACCCATCTAAAGTGGCATCCAGTCTCCTGATGATTTTTTATCCTATAGGGATGCAAACCAAGATTATTTAACTCTTCTCAAATGATCTTTTTAACAGCTGGGGTTATTTGATATTTTAATTCTTTGATACTGGCAGGAGATTTTAGGCATCAGAATCCCCAGCGATGTTGCAAAACCCCAGTCCTTTTCACAGGCTTTTTGGTCTTTGTCAGCCATCCGTTACATACAGATTTTTTGTACCTTGCATTTTTCAGTGATGCACACAGAAGTCTCCAAAAATCCAAATTCTGCCTTCCCCCCCAAACCAGCCTCTAGGGAATTTCCCCTCTGGAGCCCATTGCTTTATTGGCCTGCACACATCAAACAGTGGCTTTAGTGGGAAGTTTTCTGTGCTTTATAGCAATTTGACAGCTTCAGGGAGAGCAGGATTGTGTGGTGAGAAGAGCATCAATTCCTGTTGGCTGCCAGTTTGTTTTCTACAGGAGGCTGGGAGTTATTTTTTAGCAGTGGAGTAGGGGGAAGTTAATGTTACATTGTTGGATTACTGTGCCTCCTTAGCCCTGCAGTGCTCCCCAAGGAGGTTACATTAATAATAATAATAATAATAATTATTTATTATTGTTATTATTATTAATAATAATAATAATAGCATTAATAATTAGAGTAATGAAGAAACTAAGGGTTTTGGAGGGGTGTTCAGCACCAGGGCACCTGGAATGAGGGGAGCCAGGGGATATGATGGTATGAAGAGAGCTGAGACCTTTGGGGCGGTGTTTGAAGGACTCAAAGGCAATTTGGTTTCCTTGAACTCACCCCTGGGTACTGCTGGAGCCTTCACTGTCCACATCCAGCCTGTGATGTCTGTAATTAAATGGAAATCCACTGGACTATCAATCTCTCGTGTGTTTAATCCAGTTTGGGTAAAAGAAAATCTTTAGTAATCTCTTCTAAAGAGAGTTTTAATTCTAGACATTGATGATTTGCATTGGTTTTCTTACCTGGATCCTGCTTAGCAGACATCCTTTCCCACTTTGTTGGGGTTTTTCTTAAGCTGGCAAAGTGTCTGAAAAATTGCTGAATATAATCATTTTTCTTCATGTTGTGTTTTATGTGGTAGCCTTTGCCTTGTGTTTTAAATTTTAAAGAAGGAAAGATTAATCATTTTTTTTGGGTATCACTTCCAGTAGATTGCCTTTGGATTTTTCCCAGTGGTATTCCGGTGACTTCAAGTAATTACCGCATCCAGAGCTTTCAGAACTTATATGTTTAATTTGTGGTTATCATAACAGTTTAAACAGCAGCAGAAAGAAAGGAAGAGAGAAGGTTTTATGTTCTGATCAGTTTTAGAAGACCTGCATGAATAATTGACCAGGAGTGACTTGAAGACTACATCCTTCCCTATAAAATGCCATAAAAAGCAGCAAAACAATGATGATACTATTATTTAGATGCAAAAAAATGTAATACTTTGTTTCCTGAATGCTTTTTTTCAGTGCGTGGACCAGCTGACAAGGATCCAAGCTGAATTGCAGGAGACAGTCAAAGATTTAGCTAAAGGCAAAAAGAAATATTTTGAGACTGAACAGATGGCTCAGGCGGTGCGGGAGAAAGCTGATATTGAGGCCAAGTATGTTTTTATAATGGCATATGTAGAAATAATTGCAGCCCCAAAAAGCCCACTTGTATTAGTTTTTGCACTTGATACTTGGCTTTCAACGAGATTCTGCCAGGTTTCCTTTGCATTTTGCTTCTATACATTTTTGTAGCTATCTCAAGCACACCCTGAGAGGAAATTAGAACTTGTTTGTGTTGGTTTGTGTGGGAAGGAAGTTCAAGTAACAGCTTTAAATTGGCATTTTCTATGGACAGTGTGTCAGCTGGCACTTTTTTGATATTAAAGCCTCCTGACTTCCTTTTCTGTCCACATCTCAAATTTGCTGTCAGTCCATTTAGAGGGGGAGAGGCAGCAGGACACTGTTTTTCATTTCTCAAGATAAATTCTTGAGGCTTTAGGCTTTTTCTGTTCCTTGACATCCTAAAGAGGGTGATTTCCTTCCTTCCAGGAAAAACAGCAGCACATGTTTTGGGTTTGGAGTCTGGCCTGTCTTATGGGAGTTTACCACGCTCCTTTTTCTTTTTTTTATTTTTAATTTTTGTTTTTAGAAGTTACTCAGAATTGGTCTCAAGGAATGATGTGATGGTGTCCTTAGAGATCTTTTTTGTCTTTCTGAGGGATGGTGGAAAGAACTTCAATAAAATTACCTGCAATACCTGAAGAAAGTAAACAAACATAGACAAACAAACAAAAACAACTGAAAATTTGAGTTTGGGAGTTTTGGAGCAGATGTATACTGCAGTGTTATTCAAATTAAAATAGCTGTTGACTTGATTTTGTTTTTTGTTTACTTTTTAAACCACCGTCCTTCAGACAGCAAAAAATTACTTTTGTAGAAATGTTGTAAGACAGTAATTCAATTACTTCTGCTCATTTCTCTTCCAGGTCCAAACTTAGTCTTTTTCAGTCAAGAATAAGCTTGCAGAAGGCAAGTGTGAAGGTGAGTATAAAACTTGGGTTTTGCTGCTCGTTTCATGAGGCAAATGCCCCAAATTGTATGGAATATAGAGGTGAAGGACAACTTGGAAGGCAAATTGGTCGGACAAAAGATGAGCTAAGAGCATTCTCTGGGCAGAGTATAGAATTATGTATGGAATATATGCAAGGAATTAGAGTTAAAACTGTTCTTTGAAGACCACATGTGAAATTCCAGTTGCAGGAGAGAAAATTCCATCAGGAGTCCCCCTCATCATTAGGAAGGCTTAAAAGCTATGAACGCCCTGAAGTTTTCACTGTATTAACACATATCCACACAATGAATTTGCTATTGATGCATGCTTGGTGATTCACATTCTCCTCCTGAGCTGTGTTTTCGCTTGTTGCAGTTAAAAGCCCGACGGTCCGAGTGCAATTCCAAGGCTATCCATGCCAGGAATGATTATCTCCTCACTTTAGCAGCTGCCAATGCACACCAGGATCGCTACTATCAAACAGACCTAGTAAACATCATGAAGGTAAGGAAGCTGAATCCTGGGAAGTGGGAAAATCTGGGAGGCTGCAAAGTCCTGGATTGCCTTTTCCAGTGAAGTGCCACAAGTGAGAGGGAAGGTAGAGCCTACAGTGGAGTCTAAAAAACGTGCGTGCAGCTTTCAGGCCCCAAAACTGAGCAGACACTTTTCATTTTTTATTTCACTTCTTTTCTGAAAAACTCAGTTGGATGAAACTCCCTTGGATAAAGGAGTCAGGTCTGTCAAACTAAGCCCTGTATTTTCCTGTTATAAAGAAACTGGAGATTTTTTAGTTCCTTAGTACCATATCCCATAATCCTTTTTATTTTGTATCTGATCAAAACACTTCTTTATGGTGTGATTAATGAGCCAAGTTATTAAATGTCTTGTTTTTTCAAACTATGGATTTTAGGGAACAGCAGTCAGCATTCTTGTTCTCACCTGTGGCAATTTGCCAGGTCAAGGCAGGAGTAGCTACTTGAACTCAGAAGAAATGATACACTTTAAAAAGTTCAAATCTGATTGCTCACAGTTGTTTTTTCTTAAATATCACCCTAGAATTAATTAAATGTACAGTATTCCTGTGTCTTTGAATTTGAGAGTTACAGATCAATTGTAAAATCATCTCCTTCACATTAACTTCTTGCATTTCACTTTAAACTTTACTTTAATTTGCTCTTTACGAACTATTTCCAGGCAGGGTGACTTAGAGGTCTGTCATTTGCATTTTGAATTGCTTTTTTGGAGAAATAGCATAGAATTATAACAAATCCCTTCATTATCAGCATGCCTTTGCATTTTGGGGGGGAAATACTGATGTGTTGATTTGAAAAGCAGGTAAGTGAGGTAAAAAATGAGAGCACCAAAGGAGTTCTCCTGGCTTTCCCTGTGTGCATGCTTCTCTGTTAGTAAAACGTGAATATTTGTGCTGACTAAATGTTTAGTACATGGAAATGCTTGTAAAGAATTTCCTTGTGCCTGGTGCAGATAAAATTATTAATTGATGCTTACATAAGATAATTCCATACTTACATGCATGGTTGGCTGTCATCACTTAATGCTCTTACTTGGGAGCAGTTCCAGAAGGGAATTGAATATGTTCACAACAAAACAAACAAAAAGGTTGTTTGAAATCAATTTTAAAAATGAGCAAATAGCCTCGGTAGTTTTTTTTCAAGCCTTTCTCAAGCTGAATCTTTATTTTTTTGATACAGAAAAAAAAACCCATACAATTTGTTCTTTGATATAAATAATTGTGGTTTACTGAAAGCCTAAGTGCTTTCCTGCAGCCAAATTACTCTGGAAGGAAAGGACAACACTTAGGGTTTATTTTTCTGCATCTCTCAGATATTTATAGCAGTTGAATCTCTTTGTCTGCTAAACAAAAGTGTGCTTTTAATGAAGAGCTGTAAATTTGGGTCCCTTGCACTGTTGGTCCTGAGCAAAATTCCCTGGGAACACACCCAGGTGTCCTGGGAATGAGGTCATTCTCTGGAGCAAGGCAGAGAAAGTCACAGACATGGTCCTGAATTGAAGTGGCTACTGGAGATTTTAGGGGAGAGAGAGAGAGGCAAAAATCTTCAGGAAAATCAAGGATAATGCATCCCTGGACTCAAATTCCTTCCTTCATCCAGGAGCTCTAATGTAAACTGAAGTATGAAACTGCTTAAATGTATAAATAAACATAATAGAAACAGCAGTTTATAATCTGGAATGGGATTTGTTGGCAGGGTTCTGGTTTCTCCTTCTCTTCCTCCTGAAATTCGTGAGGGAACCACACTGTGTAAAGTATAGAAAAATGATTATTTTATTTAGCAGAATGATCTAACACAAATGGAGAAGGAGCTGGAGAGAGAACTGACCAATTGAAGGTGAAGAATCATTCAGTATAAAGAAATGCACAGTGACTGAGAAATGAAGCACGATCTTGCCAATTTTGGTTGACTAGGCAGAAAATAGCACATGAAATTAATGTTAAAAGAGAAATGCAGTAACTTGGGGGACAAAATTGCTGCCTACAGGATAAAGAGCTCTGAATAACCATTACCATTTTGGAAAGAGATGCCAGAACTGGAAAATGGCGTGAAGGATAAAGAAATGGAGACACCTGTGCAATGTTTCTAATCTCTAGGTGACATCACTGGGAAGGGAGGGTTTTGGAAGGGAATTTCACCCTTCCAGCACAGTTTTTGTTGCACTAGCTTGAATGGTGGTGTGACCCAGTATATTTTACATGCTGTAAGTAGCTGTAGTGTCTAAACTAAACATCTTTGCTACTGAGTTGTGATTAATAGTCTAAAAACGTGCCTTTTGTCTCAGTATTAGTAAGTCCTTAGGTACTCCTGTAGTGCCACGTGCTGTGAGTTTTTCCCCATTTACCTGAGCTGATCTTTGAACTGCTCAGGGCTCTCCACATTTCTGAATCACATGAAGTATCTCCTCAAACTGTTCAGATTTTGGACCCAGTGCCTGTTTTTGTAGTTGTTCCCTAAAAATGATAAAATCTTTAGAGATGGGTAAAAACACATGAAAACTTTTCTGCTGATACTTGGCTGTATTACTGTACATAACACTGACAGATGTGTCAGAGGCTGTTTGTTTTTGCATCCATCACAAACAGTTTCTCCATGGGTTTTGGTTTTCATGGAGTTCTTGTTTCCAGAATTGGAGTGGAGCTGTGTGGGTTCTGTTGCCTCTGGCTAGGCTGGAGCACACCCAGTCCCTGGCCATGGCGTGCATCCTGCTGCTGCCTGTGGGTTGGAGTTGGGCACTGCACTCTCAAACCATCCCTCTGCACCATCTGCATGTGCAGACAGTGCTCACTTTCCTAGAAAACAAGAGATTTTACTCTCAGCTCTGACATTGACTTTGCTGTGTTGATAAATAGTGAGTTAAAAACTCAGCTGATGTGGCTGCCTCTTCCCATCTGTTTTCTCTTTATATTACCTAATTAATATTAATAATTGGTAGCACTGTAATTGGTATTATTAATGTATATATTACCTTTTATTTCAGTAGGCTAAAAGGTGTCTTACTTAACATAAAATAGAGTCATGGAGTGTTTATCATTGGATGTGGACATCAGGGCTTGGTCCTGGCATCCTGTGTGAGTTGAGGTGAACAGAAGCAGGTACAGTTCTTCCACAGCTTATCTTGCTGAGAGCCTGGAGAATGGATCTTCAGTGCTTGGTGACAATAAAATCCAAAGGAAGGCTGTTCTGGTGTTGGAGAAAGGAGGGGTGGGGATGTTTTGCAGCCACAGTGTTGGTTTATGCAGGAGGTATTTCCAGCCTGTTGGGAAAGTGTGATGTGTGCTGGGCTGAGGCACCTTGGGCTGCTCCCAAGAGGAAGCTGCTGCTGGGTTTGTTCCTTGTGTTTGTTCCTGCCTCTGGAATGCTGCTCTGTTGCTGTCCTGTGACAGATGAATCACAAATCCACCTTGTGGCCTTGTTTCATTTTCTGTCACAGGCAACAAGGTGGATTTGTGATTCATCTGTAGGCAGGGTTCCTGGTACACACAGCTCCTCTAATTTTCAGTGGTTTGGAGTATGTTACTTTATTTTGCAACATTTTTATGCAGAGAAGAAAAAGTGATTGGCTCTGCTGTGTTTGTAACTGTGAAAGCCATCGCAGACTAAACAGGGATGCTTGGAAAGAAAATACAAAATGCTTCCAGCTTTTTTTAGTAGGGTGAAGAGTTGTTCCTACTGTGCCTTCCTAGTTTTCCAGTTGCACCACTTAATAAGGAGGAAAGCCATTCTAGGTCTCTGTTCAGAAAAGATTTGAATCCTTTTGCCTTTCTTTTTATCTGTCCTTTATGACCATTTCAATCTCTGCAGTGAAATTAAAACCCCTCAAAGCATAGACTAAATAAAGCCTGGTAATGTTTTATTTTTTGCCAGTGTCCTGACAAGCTGCTTAGAAAGAGTTGCCATCACCTGAGTGTGAAAAACACTCCACAAACCCTTTTAAAAATTAGTCGTCTGCCTGGTTCTTAGGTTTTTACTTCAAACTGAGGTCAGGGGGAAGTCTAAGATGGTGGTTGAAGTAAAATCAGGACTGTTTTGATATTAATCCTTTTAGAAACTTTATCATCTTTTAATGCTGTGCTCTTAATTTTGTAAGTTGCCCTCATGAACCACCTCAAAGAATGACTTTACAGAGCAACTTACAGTGAGGAAATGCTGACACGAAAAAAGAAAAGCAGGTGTGCTGGACACTTTAAATAGTCCTGAGATTATTTAAAGAGAGAAAGACAGGGGGAACAAAAACTTATTTTTCAAAATCACAGAATGGTTTGGATTGGAAGGGACCTCAAAGCCCATCCAGTTCCAACTCCCTGCCTTGGGCAGGGACACCTTCCACTGTCCCAGGGTGCTCCAGCCTGGCCTGGAACAATTCCAGGGATCCAGGGGCAGCCCTGTGCCAGAGCTGAGGAGCACAGAAAAATTCTGGAGAAGGTAGCAGGCAGTAGCAGCAGGTATTTCTAAACTAAGCTCTTTTAAAAAGAAATATTTAGCTCTTTTGAAAAGAAATATTTCATGCCATGGCTCATGTGGGCTTTGGTGTTTGAGGGAGAACAGTGTCAAAAGCTGGTGCTTTGTCTTTGTGGTTTCAGTGGTTTCTTTTATCCTGTTGTAATTATCAGGCTGCTTTTCTGGTTTTTTCTGTACTTTCCAGTTTGCTTGACATGAGGAAGTGGAGTTGTGTAATTTGGCTCTTGTTCTTGATCACAGTTCTTGTGATGATTTGGCAGGTTTGAATAAAAACTTTGTTACATCATTTCCCTGCAACAGCCCTTTGCTCAGGTGTGGGTGACAGCAAGAACACAGGTTACAGCAGCACTTTGTTAATTTGACAGGTTGATTTATAGAATTGCAGGTGAAGTGTGGCTTTTCCACACCTTTGCCTCTTTCTAAGGACTCTGATAGAGGAAGAGATCTGGCTGATTTCCAAGGAATGAGCAACCTGGTGTACTTGACCCTGCTCTGAGTGCAGAGGTTGAACCAATATCTCCCTTTTAAGCCTGAATTACTCTGTCATTCCTTAAAACAGCATTTTTTTTTTGTAAGGAGGTTCTCCGTGGGGTTCCCCATCTTCTACTTTCTGGTTTTGTTTTTTTTTTCTGCAATTAATTAGAGTAACTGCATGAGTTCCAGCAGTGCTGGAACCTTCATGTTCTGGTGAGCTCTGATTTTTATTTGTTAGAATAGTTGGGGGTTTTTGTGAAGCTGTGTTGACTTCTCTGTTTTCAGCATAGTCATCCATCACTTTTTCCATGCACTTTCAATGATCATTTAAAACAAATGGAAATGCAGACTCCAAACATGACTTGCACAAATGAGCTGGCAGTGTTTATAAAAATGCCCCAAATTGAGGACTTGGTGGCTTTCACTTAATAATTTCCTTTATGCCCTGAAATTAATAGGATGTGTGTGGCAAAGAGTTCTTTCCCCTGGTGGCTCTGTCTGAATTGAAAAAGAAGTTAACATGGTAGCTGAAAGTCTTAAATAGGCTCAGGAATGTTATCCCAGCATTGCTGTGTCCTGTAGAAATAAAAGGGTACCATTTGCATCAGCACATATTTCTGTAGCCTCTGGAACAGGCAGAACCAATATTATCACTGTAAGAAATCAATTTACGTCCACAGTATTGTTTCAAACTTTCTGGAATGATTTAGAAGCACCCTGGGGATTCCTTTTTAAAATGGAAAGTCTGCCCCTCAACAAAAAAATAGCATTAAGATAAAGTAATTCTGAAGTCACCAGAGATTTCCATTTTCTTCTATAAATCTCTTTTTATTATTTCAGTGCTACCAATTCTTTTAAGATCCTGTAAAGCTCCCTTAAAAATGCAGAGGGGACTTGTGCAAGTGGAAGAACTATTGTTTCACTTCCGGTCCTTGTCAGCTGCAAGCCACAAATATTTTGTAATCCCAGTTAAAGCCGCCGTGGATGGCATTATCTGCAGTGTCACATGGGCACAGGAACTTTCCTTCTCAGGCAGTTCAGGAGGGTGCTTGGCTTCCTCATGGTCATTCCCACAGAGGGGGGTGGCTGAAGGGATCACTCACGCTCAGCACATGATCCCAGTGTTCCAG
Organism: Alethe castanea; assembly: GCA_024734035.1. Taxonomy (NCBI): domain Eukaryota; kingdom Metazoa; phylum Chordata; class Aves; order Passeriformes; family Muscicapidae; genus Alethe; species Alethe castanea. The sequence goes on from JANRGV010000051.1 coordinate 1,288,948, forward strand.
AAGATGCACATTGTGGGTTCCACAGCAGCTGATCCTGATCCCACACTGTTTTCCCAACCAGGGACGTCTGCTTCTGTGTTGATGTGCACATCAGACCTGGGGGGAAAAGAATTTCAGGTTGTGGTGTAGTTCCGCATCCACATAAATTACTAGATCATTACTACACAATTGTGGTCTCTTGTTTATTGTTTTTCTGAAATGTTCATCTCTCACATTCCCTCTTGATACCTGAGAAGTGCCTTAGAGAATTTTAGGTGTTCACAGTCCATGGAGTATGTGCTAACTCCAGCTGGGAGCACTTGGATTCCAGCTGACTGTGAGTTAATGTCTGCAGGGAAGTGAAAAGAGGATTTGCACTGGAAATGCAACTTTTGATGTTAATTTTGGTAAAACCACAAGCAAGGGAGGTTTATTGACCTTAACAATAAATGGCATTTGCACCAGTAACTATTGTGTATGTATGTCATAGAGTCATGGAATGGTTTGGTTTGCAAAAGACCTTAAAATTCCTCCAGTGCCACCCTTGCTGTGGGCAGGGACACCTCACACTATCCCAGGTTGCTCCAGTTCCAATGTCCAGCCTGGCCTTGGACATTTCCAGGGATCCAGAGGCAGCCACAGCTGCTCTGGGCACCCTGTACCAGGGCCTGCCCACCCTCAGGGAACAATTCCTTCCCAATCTCCCATCTAAGCCTGTCCTTTGACCCCCAGTTCTCATATTTCCAATTCTTCATGGATGAAATATGTATTTTCAGTTTCAAATCCACCACTCACCCCCTGAAACATCACGTTGTTCATCATGCAGACTTTTCATGCGACCTTGAGGCACAGAAGTGGGTCTGAGTCACAACTGTTTCTGTTGTGAAGATGAGAAAGTGTGATGGTCACATTGGCCTGGTGACAGTCAGTTTGTCCAACCTCGTGTTCCAGTCACAAATGAATCCCTTGGTGAAGCATTTGACCCAAAGAAGCCCATTTATTTCAGGGATCCAGGTGTTCATTCCTCCATGTAGTGTAAAAGCAGCATGGCAGAGTCTAATACAGAACTCAGGGCAACTTAATTATCTTAAAACAATGACCAATTTTTCAGGGTGAAATTAATTATTTCTTGATAATGTGACTGACTTTTCAGTGAGATTTCCTTTGGTGTTCTCACAGAAATGACTTAAGAAAAGGTTTAATTGTAAAAGGGCAGTGTGATTTTACAGATGCTTATGAAAGAAAAGCATTCCTCCCTGTCCTGTCCCTCCATGCCCTGTCCCCAGTCCCTCTCCAGCTCTCCTGGAGCCCCTTTAGGCACTGGCAGGGGCTTTGAGGTGTCCCTGGATCCTTCTCCTCTGCAGGTGAGCACCCCCAGCTCTCCCAGCCTGGCTCCAGCCCTGGAGCAGCTCTGTGCCCTCCTCTG
>JANRGV010000051.1:1291428-1305763 GCA_024734035.1 Alethe castanea
AGGGTGGGCAGGCCCTGGCACAGGGTGCCCAGAGCAGTTGTGGCTGCCCCTGGATCCCTGGAAGTGTCCAAGGCCAGCTTGGATGGGGCTTGGAGCAAGCTGGGATAGTGGAAGGTGTCCCTGCCTATGGCAGGGATGGAATGAGATGATTTTAACCAAACCATCCTGTGATTCTGTGACTCATCTTCTGTCGTCAGAGGCAGGACTAAAACATTTCTGAGTGACTTCAATAATGAAAGCAGTGGAAGAATTATAACAAGGAGATGAGGCCCAAAATAGCACAAGGCCAATAAGTGTGAGATGGAAAATGTCACACTGAATTTGAAGTTTAATTAAATCCTAGAAAACATTATGGGGAAAATGGTTTCTAATCTACAGATGTCTTGCCAAGAGGGAGGCAAACCTGGGAAGAGTTTCCACAGATCTTTGAGGATTTCATAGGGCCCAGCTGTCAGATTTTGAGGGGTTCTTTATTCTTTCAGCTTCCAAAGCTCTGCTCTGTTTGGAGGCAGATGTTTTGGGATGGCTGGAGGTGAGGAGCTGCTCATTCCCTGTGTGGACAAGAGCTGCTTGAGCTCTGGTTTTTGCACAGTCTTTAGAAAACTTCCTTGCTTTGGAATCCCTTTCTGCAACTGAACATTCCTATTTAGTTTTTACAAATTGCTAAGGTGATAATGGATTGTAAAGCTGGGCCAGAAGCTCAGTCAGGGGAAGAGAAGGAGGAGTGGGAATGCTCCAGTGTGATTTGTCTCTCTGCCTGCAGGTTTGATCCCCAAAAATAAAATTCCCATCTCTTCAAGCTGTCATCTCTGATTAAAAAGCTTTGCAGCCAGGCTAGACCCCCTTGGTGTGGAGGGAAGCAAATATTCCCTACCAGTGGCTTCCTTTTATCCATAATTCCTGCTGACTGACGTGTGGAATGGTGTCACCCAGCTGAACAAGGATATTATTTTATAATGTTTTACAAATTATCAAAGCCCTAAGGTAATTCCTTGTAGGATTGCAATGCTAATTAAAGGAATTAATCTCTCTCTGGTATTCCCAGCGTTGCTCATGGATAATGGAAAGAACCTTTTCCATGCACTGGTTCATTCCAGCTCACTTTCCTCTTGGGACCAGCATTGTCCAGGGCATCCAGCAGGACCTTTCCATGAGGACCTTTTTAAAAATTCTCATGGATTTTTAAAACTTTGGGAAAGTTTTCAGGCTCAAGGCTTTTAATCTCACATAAAAGTCATGGGAAGCTGAAAATGATTCAAAATGAAAATAAAGAATTGTTAAGAAGAATCAATCATTACAATATTCTGGGATTTGAGTGCCTGAATTTTCTTGAATAAGCTTCTTTTACTGGAGTGTTAAACCAGGTACATGGAGGTAGTTAAAAAATGGGTTTCTAGTTCAAACTCGAGTACTAGAAATCAAAAATTTAAACTGCTCCTATTAATAAAATTGTACAGTGTTTACTATTAAACAGGTGAGAATTCAATTTAATAAAAGATAAATTTCAAAAATCCAGAATTCCAAGAAAAAAGTGTGTAAAAAGAGAGTGGTGAACCTGAGAAATACCTTTTTTTCTATATAAAATGTTGACAGATGTTTATGGTTCTGTGTATATCTAAATAATTCAACATATTTTAATAGCTGATCCACATCTGTCAGGCTTTGCTCTTCTCACTGGGCAGTTCATTCAGTTGGATTCAGTCTCAGTTCATTCAGTTGGATTGTAGTGTATTTTTATGATATTCATGTGTTACTTCAGGTACAGATCCCTGGATTCTGTCTCAACATTCCCACTGAGCACAGAATCTTCTCTCTGGCTGGGTCTGGGAGCCCCATTTCTAATTTAAAAGGGGATATTGAAGCATTCAGTGAATTCACTTTGCTGAAAGGCTCCATTTATTTAATAGCAAAGACTCAGCACTAAAAACAGCCTTGTATCAAAGAAGTCCCAGCCCTGCCAGATCCTTGGGATGTCTCTTCCTGTGTGGTTTCAGTCTCTTGCTCTGCTCTGCCCACACTTTGTCAGGAGGGCTCTGAGCACTGGCACTGTGAAATTAAGGAGTTTTTAAAAAGCTTTGAGTATTAATCCTATGGGGCTGAAATAAGTTTGAAAAGGAGCTTAACTTTAATGCAGTTATGTTCAACAAATACTGTCAGGAGACCAGAGTATATTTAGGTATTCCTAATCAGGCCACACTTCAGAAGTGATTTAATTAGAAGATTTAACAGCACTAGATCCCATTTTTGTTCATTTTTCTGTTGATTTTTGTTACTCATCACTGTCCTATCAAACAGTGGAAGACTTGAAAATCCTCCCAGCTTCTGGAGAATATGGCATGGTTGGTGATTCCATCCATCCTTGTTCAGGAATACTGCTTGGAATATTGCTTGGAATGAGAATTCTGTGCCAGGCTTTGGGACAGGGGCAGGGGGAATCTGCTTGTGAAAGGGAAAAACCTTTCACAATGTTTTTAATTAGGGACTTCAGGCTCAAATTATCTTTGTCCTCACCCACTGGTGCTTACAAGGAGTGCAGGCATAAATTGTTAGTGTGATTCCCCTGGAGATAATTGAGAATGGACTCCTAAAAGTAATAAAGCATAATTGGCACCCCAAGTGGGGTTTGGGAACTCTGGATTAATCTTGCTGCACTGCAGCTGCCATACCTTTGGCATTACCCCACCATGTTTTTTCCTTTATTGTGGGAGATAATTGCTGTCATTGTTCTGTGATTCTGTAATTATTGCAGATAATCACAGTGCTGTCACTCTGGGCCATTTTCCTTTTAAGAACACATTTGTGTAGATGACAAAAATTCCTAGAAATAGTCTTGTTGGGTTTGGTCCTTGCATTTTAGCATGACTGGCAGAATAATCCTTTTATAGGGTGCCTGTTCAGGAATGTGGGGTTCCCTGTGTGAGATACACCCTGCCCTTCTCATATTGCTTAATTGTTTCCTATATTAGCATAAAATGTAATTGAATTTGTAATTTGAGTTGGAAAATGCCTGAATATTCTGAATATCCTGACAAGACCGTTTGTGTTGTGGGAAAGACAGAGAAATGTTAAATTTGCAGGACCACATCAAGCTGCAGGTTTATCTCTCTGGCATGATAATAATCTGAAATGCTTGGGAATATATTAAATTACTGAAATTTTTAATACTGGGACATTTCCATTCCTGAACCGAGTCCGTGAACAGTCTTTGAATAGCCTGTTCACTGAATACAGGTGACTTTAAACCCACATAGAGAAAACAAACAGATGGAAGTGATAAATCCAAGGAGCAGTTGGGAACAACAGCCTGTGCTGGGGCAGAAAAGGCTTTGTTGAAGAGATTTATCTGAAGAAGTAAATGAAAATGATAATACAGAGATCAAATCAACTAAATTAAAATCTAAACCCAGCAAAATAGGTGGTTAAAAAAACTTCGAGGCTGCAAAAGAGTAAACAAAAGCTCCTAAGGAACATTTATGCTCAGGATCTGTTTTTTTTAACTCCTTTTTAATGCATTTTATCTGCAAGGAGAGTATTTTTAAGAAAATGCTTGTTTCTTTATTTTTTTAAAAAACATATTAAGGTAGGTTTAAGAGAATATTTTAATGAAAATATTTATTAAGAAACACTGGGAATTGTTGTGAAATGCATTTGCATGTGCACATCTGTGTCAGTTTAAGGTTTCTCTTAACAAGAGAGGTTTGTGTTGTTGTAATATGGAAAAGATTTGAATTTATCCAAGCTTGTGTCTGAGTCTGGATGGTTCACCTGCAGCGTGAGGGTTCATATGGAGACCTGCTGGTAAATCTGGATGGAATTCTGTAAGGAAGAATTCCCAGAGCTTCCTCGGAGGTGGTTCTCTCTGTAAGATTTGCTTTTGTGGAAGGCAAAAATAATCAGCTCTGGCCTGTTCTCCAGCAAAATGCATTTCTTTAACTTACCTTCCAAATTGTGTCAAGATACCAAAATTTTGTTGAGCTGTGCAGCAAAATAATTTATTTTTGGGTAAGAACTAAAAAATCCAGACAGAGCACACACCCCACTGCTGTTCCTCAGACATTTGGTGATGATGACGATGATCCTGTGGTCAGCAGAAGAATCCTTGAAGAGCAGAAATGGTGTCAAAGTGCTGAAGGATTTAAATGCACATTTTTCCACGTGAAGCCAATTACTGGCATGAGCAGTGTAGAGCACTCTGTGCTCTCCAGATGCAAAGATGTCATGATAGTGACAGCTCTGCCACAAAGTCATCTTCCATATGTTGGATTTGAGCCAGAACATTTTCTTTCCCCCCAAGAATGAGGAAGTACAAAAGCAAAGATGCAGTTTATTAAAAATGCATCCTGTCAAAAGTGGAATCCCCCTGGGATTTATTCCAGAGCTGTGCAAGAAAAAGCAAGCAAGGTCCAGGAAGTCTTGGGAGATACTTTTGGGGAATGTATTTCTAGATATTCCTAGAATCTGTTTTTATCTTCCAGGGTTTTCTAAGCCTCACATGGTAGAATTTGAAGATCTGTTTCTCTCTGCTTGTGGCAGTCTCACATCAGGGTGTTCTCACTGATTTCAGTGGAATTGTCCTTTACCCCTGGGGTGTTAATTTAGTACTGTCTCCAGCAGGTAATTCTCACTGCTGTCAGCCTTATGGCAATTACAAGGAATTATAAAGGCCATTTCCTTCCATGCCTATGTTCACCTACCAGACCCTCATCCTAAAATGTGACAACTGCAGGTGGTGGAGGCAAATCTTATGATTATCATTATTGTTACTTATTCTTCTTTTAAAGGGACATTTTTCCTGCATTGGGGGAGGGTGACAGGCATCTGTTGGTGGCTGTTCCATATTTTTCTGTGCTCTGAGAAGACTGCAGCGCCCCAACAACAAAGGTTTTGTCAGTAAAAACAATGACCCTGGCAAAATTGTAAAGGAACAAAATGATGTGCAGAACAATCATCAAGTGACTAATGAGGGCAAACAAAGAACTTGCAAACAAGCCCCAAACTCCTGACAGCAGAAAACACAAAGCTCTGGGGTAAGGGAAAGTGCAGAGTGTGTTTGTGGGCACCCAGCTGAAAGGAGCTTGGGGCTCTCGTGGTCTTGCAGTGTCCATTGTTCCCGTGTTTGCCGTGGTGAGAGCTCCTCCAGGGTGTGGGAGGAGAGGAAACTCCGAGCTTCATCAAGCCTTGTCAATTTAAAGAAGCTTTATTTGCTATTTATATTTATTTATAACTTTCTCTTCTTACCTCCTGGTCTGCTGGTTTTATTCCCAGTTTTTCTTGCATCTCTGCTCTTCAGCAGGGTGGGCACATCCCTGGAATATCTTATGCTTGCTTGTTGAGAGCTGGTTTGAACAAATGCACTCCTGAATAGCATGTGGCCATGCAGGATGTGGATCTAGGGAAAACAAAAAGAAACAGGAGAAATTAATTAGCCTGACAGCAACAGGACAGTGAGATAGTTAGAAAAATTCCTTAAAATTACTTTCTGTGGGTGTTCAAGAAGGAGCAGAAGACAGAGAGGATCTTATTGTAGGAACTCTTAAACCCTTCTTCACTCAGACCTGTTGGCATCCTCTGGGCCTGCTGTAACAGGTCCATGTCCTTCCTGTGCTAGAGACTCTGGATGTGGATGCAGTGCTCCAGGTGGGAAGGTCTCACTGGATTTCAGAGACTCCCAGACAGAACCAGGTAGTGATACTCCACAAGTGAGTAGGATCTGGACCTCCCTAAAGCAGACTTACCAACACAGCCTTTGGATGTGTGAGATTATCCTGAGATACAGATCATTTGTATGAGCCCTGCATTGTTTTGGGTGCAGGCTGTGGCTGTTCTCCTGTTAACCTGAAATCCTGATTTTGCAGAGTTCAAATAAAACTTGGGTGCTCCTCTCTCCCTGCCAGCCGAAGAAGCCCAGCACTCACTTCCTGATCCAGGGAAGAGAGCTGAGGTTTGCCCTCAGCTTTTCTTAGCTGCTTTCTCTACTTGCACAGCTTAGCAAAAACCAGGATTTTTCCCTTTTCTGCAGAGGGCAGGCTGGGCAGCAGCTTGCTGTCATTTGGAAGCCAGGCTTCAGCCCTCAAAGCCGTGATGGGCAGGGGCAGGGCGCAGTTGTTCCTGCAGAATCTCCCGGAGCGCTGGAGCCTGATGCCAGCAGCTCCACATCGCTCCAGGCAGGTTGGTCAGGGACCCTGCTGGGGCTTTCATCTGGGCTTTGCTGGGAATTCAGGTACAGATGTCGTGTTTTGTTGACAAACACAGCCCTGATTTTTGTGGGGGGTCTTGATGGAGGGGAAGGGATTTCAGCTGCAGGGATGGAAGTGTCTAAAAGGGAAAATAGGCAGCTTTTCTATATTAAAAGAAACCGATGCCAGGAATCAGCATTTTTAAAGGAAAGTGACTGTAGAATGGAGTTGTTACCCAGAAAGGATGGGTTTTCCTGACCTTCCTTCCTTGCTCTCCTCACGTCCTTGGGAAGTGCTGTTCCATTTCACAGCTCTGAATAGTGCTGAGTGTGGCAAATCCAGCTGATCTGGGCTCTTGACTTTGTTCTGAGTTATGGATGAGTTTTTAAAATACTTTATCCTTCACTGTCAGATAAAAGGAGATTTGTTGCTCTGTTTGGGCTACAATACAGAGACTTCTCACCCTATAAAGATTGAAGTTGATGCCTTAATTCTGAGAATACCCGTTGACAAATTATTATTGTCTGTACCCCAGCCTTTCCTTATAATATTCATTTTATCTTTTCTGACATATGAAAATTAAAACCCTCAGTGGAGTCTCACTTACCAAAATCATTCAACTGAAAATTCCCAACCTGTGCCATCGGTAAGATCACTCTGTTTATTTAATGGATTGGAGGCAGGAGTTTCAAGAACAAACACTCAAAAAGCTTCACTCAGCGTGTTTGTTCTGTAATTCAGCTTGTTGGACTTTTAAGTGAGGAAAAATTTTGGGTAATATTACAGAAAATCAAGGATGAAAGCTCAAGTCCCTGTTCTTAATGGATTCCAAGTGGTTTTCAAAGCAAAGCAGACCAGGGATAGATAAAACAGGGGGTTTAATGCAAATCAGAGTAGGGTGGTAAAAGAATTTAATTATCATTTTTAATATAAATATATTCACATACAAAATTATTTTAATATAAATATAAAATAGAGAGTGGAATCTATGATACAGATCTCCCTTTTGATTTGAGGGCTTGACTTCTGAACAGGAAAATAAGTCACATTACTGGGATGTAATCCCATTGACTCCACAGAAAAGTTACCACTCCACAAACACAATGATTTTTGTTCAGTTTTCTTTTCTTTCCCTTATCTTTCTGTTTTCAGGCTGCAGCCCTGGCAGGGGAGGGTCAGCTCTAATTTTGTGCTGTTCCCTCCACCCATGTAAGGAAATTCCTTGCCTTGCACATCAGCTCTATTGTTTCCGGCCAAGTGGTGGCAGCTCAGGGAGCGTTTGCCAAGGAGTTCAGTGGCAAAATGAGCCCTCAGAAACTGCTGGGTTACATCAGATCTCGGAATGATGGATGTTTTGAAATGAAAACTTAATCTCACAGAGCCATAGGATGGTTTAGGTTGGAAGAGACCTGAAAGATCATCCCATTCTACCCCCAATTCGAGGACAATGGTTCTTATCACAGGCGTGGGGTTAGGGAGTTTAAAATGCATAGAAACATAAATGTGTGTGTTTGCAAAAACCAAATTATTTCTATGCAGTGATGATTCAGATGAGGCTGGTGTGAATTAGTCAGTGAAACCCACATGGCTTTAAAAGTATGCCTTTAATTGGGGTTTTTTAACCTAGCACTGGTTTTGGTGCCTAGTAGTTAAATAAGAGGTTTAGTTTGAACACCTGAGTTTAAGCTGTGAAATTATTACCCAGAACTTCAGCAGAGCTTTTAGGAGTTTCTGTGCAAGACAAACATGAACAGAATACCAGGATTATTTCAGAAATAAATTTGATAACAGGGAATACTCGCCTTGGTGGTTTCACACAACTCTGGTCTGCGTTGTGTGTGGGGCAGATAGTTTCCATTTTTAATTGGTTTGCTTTTAAAATAAAAAATACAGGGTAGTTCAGCTTGTTCTCTGTCTTCTCCAAGATATTGAAATGGTAGTTTTTAAGTAGAGTGTGGCTGGGACCTGTAAATGTTTTAGTGAAGAGGCCTGGAAGTCAGTCACATAAATGAAGATGAATTCTACACAGGGTCTGTTCTACATAGTATGTTATTTTAAACTAGTAACAACCTCCTAAGGGCAACCAAATGTCCTTATAATAGCTAAAATACTTTCAGTTTACATATTTGCTTTTGAGGGAATTTTCACAGAATATAGAATGATTAAATCTAGATTCCCAAAATGTTTGGTATCGTCTCTTGAAACAAACAAACAAAAAAACTCCCAATGATAAGAACTGGGACTGAAGTTTTGTTTCTGGGAAGAACTCTCAAAGTTACACGTGAAACTTGGATGTTGAAATCAGAACAATGTTGTTATCCCATTCCCTCTGTATATAATTTTATTGGTTTGAGTTAGTATGTAGGATTTCTTCTAAAAATAGGCTTTAATTTGGTTGTGTGTCCATTGCATTTATTAACAGCTTCAACTCTTCTCAAGCTTGGACACAGGGGGAAGTAGTCTTGCACCTCTAGTATAGCAATTCTGCTGTAAAGAAATGATTTCTGAAAAAACAGTGACTTTTTTCTATCCTTGGAAATTGTAATTTTGTGCTACTTAACTTTGTATTATCTTGGGTTTGATGCCAGATTTGTTTTTTTTAAAAAAAACCCCTTGATTTCCTTTTGAAGTTGACAAAAAGACAGGTTTTTCAGTGGGATTGTAATACAGTAAGTGATTTAGTGCTCTCTGGAGAGTCAGAAAGAGAACAAAAGCCATTGTAGAGGAATAATGGGTGCTGGGTTTTTTGATTTGCTTTTTTTTTTTTCCAGTTTCCCCTTCAAGTTGTGTGATGAGAAATTTTGAAAAGACTTTTCCTTTCAAAACCTGTGATGTTCAGTGGTTTGGGTCAGAGCATTTGTAAGTGAATGAGATTCAGCTGATAAAACCCCACGTGAATGTTAATTTATATCCTCCAGTTCAGCAAGTCAAGTCTTCTGTTTTAATATGAACACATCCAGCTCGATGTAATAATTACCATTTCATAGAAAGGATAAATCCATTATTATTGCAAGTCTGGAAACCAACCAGCTCTCTGATCATGTAGCTGATGGGATGTCACCTTTTCTGTGGCACGAGGGGCTTTTTAGCCTGTGTTGGAGCTGCTTTCTCAGCCCTACCTGTGTGATATTGCAGTGACTTTCAGAACTTCAGAGTTCTGGCAGCTCTCATCGGTATTTAAGAACTTCATCATACTGAAACTGCTTTTAATTAATGAAAGGAGCCAGGCTGTAGTGCAGTTCTCACATGCTGACAGACCCTTGTGCTCCCTAATGTTTTGCCACACTTTGCTCTGATGTTTTTTCTTAAATATCTTTATTTTTTTTATATCACCCTGCAGGGGCTTCTGGCATCTCAGCAGAGGTGTGGTCATTGCAGGGGGAGGGAGGAAATAATGAAGTTAATATTTCTCCCTCTTTTTTTTTTTTTTTTTTTTGATGTTCCTTGAACTGCAGCTGGACATGAATTAATCCCTAGTGCTGCGTGGATGATAATTGGAGGGAATAAACACGTGTGGGGCTGGGCTGTGTGTGCCTGACGTGTCTGTCTGAGCTAATTGTGGGGGCACTATTTACGGTCAGTGAAGAGGAATAGGCCCTTGGCATCCTGCCTTTCAGCTGACCTAATTTAGCCATCTATCTTGGAGAGGGATCAATCACAACACACAAGTACCAGCTTCTCTCCCCTGGCTCTGCAAAGCACCCAGAGTATCACAACCCAGCACAGATCTCAGCATTTAAGATTTAAATGTAACAACACAAATCCCTCATGTGGGCTTTGACATAAAAACAACATTTGGGTTTGATATGGAGCTGTGAAATACTCATTTATGGCATCGTGGGATGAAAAAAGTCACAGCTGCTTCGCAAACTGAGCACTTAGAATTGCTTTGCCAAATTGAAATTATTTATTTACATTTCTTAGCAGAGTTGCGCTCCAGCCCTGGTGTTTGAGCTGAAAAGTCTGAGGAACAGATACAAGTCGACAGTTCCGTTTTGGGGGAGTTTCAGGCTTCCCGTGGTCCCCCAGGGAGAGCACAGGCACTCTTGGCAATTTTACCCATCATTTGTGTGCTCAGTGAGCACAGGGCTGAGCTGCTGTTGGGGCTGCCTGGATGGGATGTGAAGTGCCCTTGGAGTGGGATGGTGACACGAGGGCTCATCCCTTCAGGGGTAAAAGCACAGGGAAGTTCAAACCTTGGTGCTGGCCTGGGACTGAGCCTCCTGAACCAGCTCAGGGTGAATCCCAGCAAAGCTGTGCCCACACCAGCACAGGCAAGAGCTGAACCTGTGTCTGTGTATGGCTGCCTGGTTTCTGTGGCGTTGCTGCTGGGAATTTCCTGATGCTTTCCTGAATTGAACATCCCAGCTCTAAGCTCATATTACCTAGCTCTTTAACTAAGAATTTTTAAAAATTCTATTTAACGGAGTGTTTGGTGGAGCTGACCCCAATTGCAAGAGCCTGGAGCCATTATCCTGTGGCTTTTTCCGAGCCGTGCTGGGAAGTCCTTCCCGTGGCAGCTCCAGGAGCTGCCCTGGCTGCTGATCCTTCAAGCCCAGCCTTTGATCAGCTGAATGAACCAGCTACAGTGTGGGGGCTTGGAAGGAATTCCCAATTTATTACTGGTTTGGCATAATGGCTTTCTGATGGCCACAGGGCTATTCAGTTTGAGGCAGGTTTGATGTGTAAGGCTGCAGGAAACAATCTGCCTCTGCTAAAACTTCCTTTACACCTGGTAGGTGGAAGATGAAGGCAATAGTGTAAAGTGAAGTGGATTTGGGATATCAGAGTCTGGACATGAGAATTCCAGTCCCACAATTTGATTAGCTCCTCAAAGCATCCCTCACTGAAGGGGACTGTGTGCTGCTGGGAAAATTTTGCAGACGAAAGATCTCTTCTGTTCTTCCTAAGTTCTGAGGGATTTCATAAAACCATGGAATGGTTTGGGTTGGAAGGGACCTGAAAGCTCATCCAGTTTCACCCCTGCCATGGACAGGGGCACCTTGTGCTATCCCAGGTTCCTCCAAGTCCTGTTCAACCTGGCCTTGGACACTTCCAGGATTTGTGTCTCATTTATTGTGTCTGTTTTGCCTCACCTTAAATGTTGGGCTTGATTTTTCAGGGGGAGAAACTATTCCTTAAATCTTGCACAATTTCACTCTTTTCTCCTCCCTCAAATTTTCAAAATTATTTAAAGAATCAATTTTCTAGAGAAACACATTCTTGAGTTTGTTGGATTGGAGTGTGCACAGTTTCCATGAATGCACTGTTTAAATAGATATCCGTGAAATATGACCTATTAAAAAATCTGTATCATATGGCTTTAAATACATCCTGAGTTAAATATTTAAATGATGTTGTCAGTCACTTGCAAAGTCATATTTAACACAGAACACGTGTAGCCTGCACTATGTGATGTGATTTTACAGCTCTGCTTACAACAGAGCTTTGGGGTTTGAACTCTGCTGTCACTGCTACATTTGGGATAAATTTGTGTTACTTACTTGGTATTTTTGTACACAAAAGAAAGTGAAGTGGCAGCTATTGCTCAGCTGTTTTTGATAAGCAAACAGCTGGGGACGTGTCACGTCCAGATGTGGAGTGTCCTGGCACATTCCCTGAGGAATACTCTGGTTGGCAGCACCCCATGGCCTTGCAGTTCCTGGATGTCTTCCTTGCCCTCAGTGGCATCTCCCTGAGCACATTCCCTTCTCCAGAGCTGCTCTGCCCGTGGGAACAGCTGGATGGAAATGGCTGTGATGCTGTTGCAGTGCTGTGTGCTGCCATCTAATGGGAACCCAGCACTGTGGTTCCTCCTGCCAGGAGTGAGGGACTGGCTCTGTCCACTCCTTGCAGCTGTAGCTCTCCTAAAAAAATGGTGTGAGCATCTTGCAAGTCCCAGGGTGAATACTGATAAATTGTAGACACAGCTACTTCCTGCCTTTCCTGATTTTCTTTCTTTCTTTCCCTCCTGCAGGCTCTTGATGGAAATATATATGATCACCTTAAGGATTATTTAATGGCATTCAGCAGGACTGAACTAGAGACATGCCAAGCTGTACAAAACACATTCCAGTTTTTACTGGAGACTTCCAGCAGGGTAAGTTTGAAGTGAATGATCATTTGTAACTGAATCCTTGCAGCACGGACAAATCCCCAGGCCTAAGATTTGCTTCCAAAATCATGACAAAACTGAAGGGTTGTTATTTTTGGTTACTTCTGAGTGGTATTAAGTTAGAAGACACCAGACAGTTTTCTTGGGGAGAATTTTTCCTGTAGCACCCAGACTGCCTTCCCCTGGGTGCATTTGCATCCAGAGATGCTCAGTTCTCCTCACCCTGCACATCTGGGAGGGGGAATTGCAGCTGAGGGTTCTGCGTGGTATAATCCTGTAGCAAAGCCCTGGGAAACTGCTTGGATCATTTCTTAATAATTGTCTGTCAACTTCAAATCCAAACTATTACACTGTTTTCTCCCTGGAATTAAGAGTGGCAAACACAGCAAACAAAAATTAGAGCCTTGTCATAGACGTGGTTTGTTTGCTTTGTCGAGCAGCCAGACTGAGAGAGGCGTGATGGCTTCCAGGGTAATTTTGATACTTAAATAATTCATCTGCTGGGCTAAGAAGTAAAAAAAAAAACTGCCACTGAGCTCAGAAAAGCTGCTTTGGTGCAGTCATAATATTCCTTTATACATTTACCTTACCCACCCACCCAAGAGCAGAGCTCATTTGCACAGAGATGTGGAGCAAAAGCTCTTCTAACACATTCCTTATTTACCTCCAAGCAATTGATCTCACGCCTTCAGAGATCTAAAGTGAGGGCATGGAAAATGGGCTTCACCCTCAGCTTTGAATTTACTTGGCAGCAACTGTAAAAATAATCAAAATACCATTTTCTCTTCAGTTGTAGAAGGACTTTCAATAATTTACCTTGGGGTGTATTATTCAGGTCTGCTTCAAATACCTTCCCCAGAAATTCTGGCTTGGAAGCTTTTAGCAGAACAGGCTTCTGTATAATGGCTGCATAATTAATTTTTCACTGTTATCAGATCCTTTGTGTTCAGAGTACTCGGAGAGCTGCCTGGTTGGGATTTTGATCCAATTCTAAACTGCCTTGGAGTAGAAATCCTTTCCTCAGACATTGGAGTGTGCTGAGGTCGGGGTAGTTTGTGTTAGCCAGGCCAGAGAGCTGCAGGTCTGGCTGATTTTACACAAGTCAGGCTGTGTGTGTGAGGGGAGCAGTTGTGTTTGTGCTTTACTCCATGCGTGCAGTGCCTGGAGAAGGGACAGACGTGTGGATCCAGCTGGCAGGTCTGAGCAGGGCTTTTACAACTGATTTCTGCAACTGCATTTGCTTCTCTCCTTGTGCTTCAGGAATGCAAAGAAGAGAAATTGATGTTGCTTTGCTGCTGAACATGTGTGCTTTGCTCTGAATATATTGACTGGTGGATTTTTCCACAGGCTTCCCTTTCTTTCCACAGCAGGTCCAGGTTGCAGTAATCAGCCCAAAAAAAGAATCCAGAAAAAAACATCTTGTCTCCACCAAAACCCATCCAGGTCTTTCAAAAGCAGCTTGAGCTGTTAAACATGTAATAAATTTGTTAGCAATTTGGAATAAACCTGTTATCAAAGCAAAGGTTTTAAATATTTATGGGGAGTTTTGAATGCTTCTTCACCTGTTCTGTGTTAGTTTGCAGTACAAGCTTGGCAGGCTCTGCTTAGAAGAGACACTTCAGGTCATTGGGAGCAATATTTTTGCTCTTCCATCTGAGCTATATTTCTGTTTGAAGGATGGAATTAAATTGAATTTTCCTTTAGAAGGACACAAGTTGCTTCCCACAAGTGCCAGGGATGGCTCCTTGGATGGGCAGGGCTGGCTGTCACCTCATGTGATGCAGATTGAGGGAAACAGCTGAAAACCAGATTTTCTCTATAAAATGAAGGTTTTTCATAGTTTTGTCATTGTTTGTTGGAACTTTGGAGGTTTTATTACTCCTAGGTCATTCCTCTGCCACTGGAATGGGAACACTGACTCTAGAGAGGGTAAGTTTAGATGGGATATTAGGAAAGAATTGTTCCCAGTGAGGGTGGGCAGGCCCTGGCACAGGTGCCCAGAGCAGCTGTGGCTGCCCCTGGATCCCTGGAAGTGTCCAAGGCC
>JANRGV010000051.1:1320098-1332866 GCA_024734035.1 Alethe castanea
TCTTTCAATGACTGGAGACACAAATGTACTGGAAAATTAGCCTCTCCTGGTGCTCCAACCCCTTCCCAGCTCTGTTCCCTTTCCTGCTCCAGCCCCTCAGTGTCCTTCTTGTCCTGAGGATCCTGAAGCTGTCCCCAGGACTGGAGGTGCCTCAGCAGTGCCAGCCCAGATTTCCTCTTCTCATCTCCTTTTTCCTCTCTCAGACCAGACTCCAGCGTTGGTCTCCCCAAGGTGTTCTGTTGTCCCAGGCCTGACGTGATTCTTCTCCAGGATGGTGGGAGGTTTCCCATTTGCTCTCAGGTCTCTGTGCCTCCACAGCAATTAATCCTATTCCCACTTAATGACAGGGGGATGCATTTTGTGTCCTCATCAGGATACCTACAGCTCTCCAGAGAGTGTTTGTAGCTGATTAGATCTGCTTAAGGCTCTCTGCCGTGCTGTTTACTTGGTTTGATCAGCTCAGAGGTGTAGGGCCATTGTTAATTGTACATGGGGGGCAGGTTTCTCCCTCTCCTTGTATTTGGCTGTGGATATTTATTGCTGTGTTTTGTCACAGTGGGAACAAAGCAAGTTCCATATGCTTCAGGAAAATAAACAAAATGGAGTCACAGAATCACAGGATGGTTTGGGTTGGAAGGGACCTTCAGGATCATTTAGTCCCAACCCCTGCTGTGGGCAGGGAGATCTTCCACTAGACCAGGTTGCTCCTGTCCAACCTGGCCTGGAGCACTTCCAGGGAATAAGGCTCCTAATCTATAGAAAAGGTGGATTTGTAAAATGCCACTCCTTGCCATCTCTGGTTGAGCTCAGGAAGCAAAGGCTGGGAGAGCTGTGCAGGGAACCAGGTGCCTTCCCTGCAGGAGATGTGTAGGAGTTGTTGCTCTTTCCAGGTCAGCAGATTCAGAACCGGCCTGGAAAAATCCCGGTGACATCCACAGAGCAGGAATTTCAGACTCTCTCAGTGAAAAGCAGTGAGGGAGGAGAATGACTTTTTACACAGTGGGTAGTGCCAGGACAAGGGGGAATGGCTTCCCACTGCCAGAGGGCAGGGATCATGGGATACTGGGATGGAGTTCCTGGCTGTGAGGGTGGGCAGGGCTGGCACAGGTGCCCAGAGGAGCTGTGGCTGCCCCTGGATCCCTGGCAGTGTCCCAGGCCAGGTTGGACATTGGGCTTGGAGCAGCCTGGGACAGTGGAAGGTGGTGGGCTTTGGGGTGTCTCTAATCCAGCCTCTGCCTAAATCTTACTGAATTTTTTGCCTCTGGAATGTCCATAACATTTTTCACTCTATGAAGAACCAGTGCTCACCCTAGGACCGCAGAGAAACGTGATAATAAATGTTTGCATACCTACATTTTACAGACAGTTATCTCCTTACAGAATCTGGGTGATTTCCATTCAATGCCCGTTCCCAGCAGCTTGAGAGCCACTTCTTAAACCCTGCAAATTCCATACTTGGGGATCTTTAATGTTCTGTGTGCCTAAACTTGGGAAGAATCCATCTGCCAGTTGGGCTGGAGCTGTGCAGGTGGATTCTTCTCCAGGAATAGCTTCCCCTCTGTTTCCTTAACCTTGGAATTCCCTTGGGAGAGGTGTTGTGTGTGCCAGTGCCTCATTTCATGTTTGTTTCACCCCAACAGCCTGGTTGGATTTCAGTCCACGCAGATTATTTAGCATATAAATTAACTCCTGGAATAGCTGTACAAACCCTCCCATCCAGCCTCCCACTTAGAAAAGAAACTCACTCAGTGTTGTGGTGGAAAATGTGATTTATGAGCTAATTCCCCACCTGGTGCAGGAAAAGGATCCAGATTTTAGGTGAGTTGTGTTGGATAGGATTTATCTTTTGGTTTGGGGTGGTTTTGCCACAGCTTTGGGTTTTCCACCCCAAATCCCAGCAAGGCAGTGCAAGTTGAATTTTTTGGTTTATTTCCTCATACACCCCTGCTTTAACACAGCAGGCTGTGATTTAAAACTGAACTGCATGGAATAAGACTCACTTTGGGATTTGAGAAGTTGAGAGCATTCCAAGACTTAATTATAAATCAGATTGATTTATAGTCATTTCTGTATCATAATTCCAGTGGCTCAAAATGTAACTTTTCCTGAAGAGAATGATTTAATTTTAATATTATTTCATTTTAATAATCTTTTTCAATTAAAAAGCCTGGAATTTCAACAAAGTGTTTCTAAATGGGGACAGAAGTAAAGATAGTGGATTTCCAAATGTTTTGCCAGAATCTTTCCACATTGATTTCTTCTTGGCTAAAATAATTTGCCAAATGAGAATGTCCAACCACTTAAGGACATGGCAGTGCTGGTTGGACTCCATGATTTTAGAGGGATTTTCCACTCTAAATGACTCCAGGATTCTATGATTTATTTTTACTTTTTTTTTTTTTTACTGCTGCTGAAAAAGTATTACAGTGAAATAAAACATTTGTCACAGAAGATGGTTTGGGTCTCCTGATAATCCTAATCTAGTCTGATCTTAGTATCTAGTGCCTAAGTACAGCTTTTGTGTAAAAGAAATAATTCTTCAGGAGAAAAAAAAAATCTGGGCATGGCACAGGGTTTCTTCTGCACCTTGAAAAGCCATGGCAAGTAAAGCAACTCTGCTTTCAGGAAAATCCATTTAAAGCTGGTTTAACCAAAAACCTAAACCAGAATATTGAAGGGACAACATTTGTTGCGTTTCTGTGTGGTTTTTACCCCAACACCTTTGTAAATGGCTTTGAAGGACTTGGATCCGAGGTGTTTGTGGGGTGTGAAGGAACTCTGGGTTTCTTTGCAGCCCTTTGCTCTCCTGGGAATGGGGAACAGCTCTGTAATGTTCCTGCTGGGTTTCATTTCCCTGCCTTGCAGAGCAGCTGTGTATCTTCATCTTGAGTAAGCTGTGGGTCTAAAAACCATTGCTTAATTAAGACTGGAACAGTAAATAAACAAAACTATTGCATCTCTCATGTGGAGCAACATCAGGTATGTGAGGAATAGATAACACTGTTTATATTTTCTAAAACTTGGGTGGTTTTTCCTTTCATCTTCTTAGATTCTCCCAGCAGAAAAAACAGCTCAGAGAAACAGGAACCCCCCCCAGAAGAGTTTGTACATTTTGTGGGTGGCTGATGGTTTTTTAATCAGTGTAAAAATACCCCAGGCCTGAGCTGTTAACCAGTAATTGGTAACTGTAAACAGCAATTTCACTGTTCCACAGGAAAATGTTTGTCCTGCAGTGAGACTTCCTAACAATGAAATTTGGGCAGCACCCAGATTTCAGAGCCAGTGCTGGATTTCAGCATTCCTGGGCTTTGGAAGCTCAGCTGCCTTCCTAGAGATGCTCAGAGCTGCTGGGAATGCCAGGGGTCACTTGATTTAAGGTGTTTTTGAGTTTGCCAGTGGAGGTCACTCACTCGGGGGGTACAGCACAAGTGTCCCTGGGGACCATCCAGTGGAAGGCAGGGAAAAGCAGTGGTTAAAGACTTGTTTGGTTTTTAATGTGATGGTCTTTCAAGGGAACAAGACTTTCAGAAAAACTTGTGGCACAATGTGGTGAAATCACCACTACTGCCCTCTTTCCTTCTTATTTAACATTTTATTCTGGCATAATGAAAGCATCAAACCCCAGCTAATTCAGATGTAGTGATGTTTGAATGAAATGTCTGTATCTTTTTAGAATCAGAGAGTCATTGAGGTTGGAAAGGGATTCCCAAGATCATTGAGTCCAACCCAGCACTGCCAGTGCCACCACTAAACCATGTTTAAATGTGTAGCTGTTCCTGTGTGAGAAACAGAATAAAGTTCTGCTCCTGAGTGGTATTTTATTTGTATTTTTTGCACAGGTAGGAAGCTGTTGACTCTGGTCTACCAGCATGATTATTTAGGTAAAAATATAATTTCATCCTGTAAATAACTTTCAAGTGCAGGCCTGACCTAATGCTCCTGGTACTTTTATGGCTTGTCTGCAGTGGAATGAAACTCAAAACATTTGTGGTTTGGAACAAATATTTGTTGACTGTTAAGGCTTCTGGGTGTAAATAGGGAGGGGGAACTCCATTGGATTTGCTGGGTACGTTGAATTACAACCTCTTGTGGAGTGCACTCAAGGATATTGGAGCAGCTTGTTTATTTTAGCTCACAATTTGTACAAACAAACTACAGCAGAGCAAGGACTAACAGGAACTGCAGATGTTTGTAGCAGCCTGGGCAAATGTTTATTGCTGTAGCATAACTCAGCCTAATTGGAAATAGCATAACGAGGTAAACAGCAAAACAACTGGGCTGAGCAATTCCTTGGTGGAGGCACAGGGAAAGTGCTCATAAATGGATGTTAGGATGTAAGGACAAGTTAGGGGAAAGCTACTTCACTCCACAAGTAAATACATTTATTTTTTTAATTTTTATTTATATATTCAAGGCCAGGCTGGACAGGGCTTGGAGCACCCTGGGATAGCAGAAAGTGTCCCTGCCATGGCAGGGGGTGGTACTGGATGATTTTAAGTGAGTGATGATTTTTAAGTGATGATATGATCCTTCCAACTCAAAACATTTTGGGGTTCTGTGAATAAGGTGCCTTTGACAAGGTTGTTCTCCCTGCCCTGTGCAGCTCCAAGGTTGGAGCGGGTTTGTTCAAAATATTGGACGCGTAGAACAGGAGAGAAGGGATGCACATAAATGTGTTTAATATTTCCTCCTTTTCTCAGCTCTCTGAACACTATTTACTGTTAATTATTCACCTGGAGACCCCTTGCATGGAGAAGTGGAAACTTCCCTTGGCTCAGTGGCTTTAGGAAACGCCTCTCAAAGTTGGCCCATCCTCTTTTCTCCATCCCTGATTACAGGGGAGAGTGTGTGCATGCAGCTGTAGCCATATGAAGATGCATCTGAGATCATAAATTTCCCTCTTGAAACTGACCTACTCTTTGAAAATCACATTTCTTCTACGCAGAATTTAAAATAATGTCTCTCAAAAACGGTTTGATTGAGACAGATTTAAAGTCGCCTTCACAAATTAAGTGAAAATGGAGACATCTTTCAAGGTTCAGCTTGATAAAGTTAACAGTCATTTCTTTTCTGATGTATTTTCTTAGTAGAAAGATAGGATTCTCTGATTCTGGAAGTGCAGCAGCATGTCAAAAACAAGACAAATACCTTTGTCACTTCAGCTCAACACAAAATTTTGTATAGAGTAAGGCTTTGTGTAAGAGGAGAGTATATCTACCTGGCACCTGTTGCCATTTGAATTCACTTCACACGTATTCTTCATAGTCTGCTGGAAAGGGAATTTCTCTCTAATTTTTGGCTGAACTCACCTGTTTTTGCTGGTTTTGCTTGGATTCCCAGTGCTGCTGAGTGCTTGATGTGTCAGGGATGCTGCAGTGAGGTGCTTCAGATCCCTGTGGGAAGGGCTGGAAGGGAGAGAAAGGAAATGAAACTTTGCTACTTGCTAAAAATGACCAATGCTGTGAAAGGGAATGTGGGAAGAGTTCCAGGGTGGTTCCATGGATTTCTGTTGTTGCCTCCATCAGTGACTCACTGAAGGATTTTTGGGAAATCTTAATTTTGTTCCTCTGATGAGCAAGGGCAGCAGGGCGGTGTTGAGAGGGGTGGTTTGGACAAAAATATCCTCAGTTTTATCCCTCTACTTTTTGATGCAAATCTGCTCTTGCTGAAATCCTGAATTTCTTCACGCTGCTCCTCCCATCCCTCCTGTTTAAACTGTGAACTAATTTGTATCAGGGTGGTGCTTTGCCATGAATTTGTTAAATCCTTGGCTCCATGGGCCAGTGAGTGTGCCAGGATGCTGAAGTGAACCCAGCTGTCAGAAAACCTCAATTTTCATGCTGCTCTGAAGACAAAAATCCTGAAACTGTTTGTTGGAGTGCAATACTTACTTAATTTGGGGATTATTAGCATACTGTGCTTCCATAACAAATTAATTTCCTGTGATCTCTGGCACGTGCTAGTGGAAAAGAGCCTCGCTTGGGAGTTGGTGTGTGTGTGTGTGTGTGTATTCTGTCAGGTTTATTTGTGTTTCACATCCAGCTTAGTCACCTGGAAGGGTCTGCACTATGGATATTCCTAATTTTAAAAATGTTGGCAAGCACTGAGTTGTTGGATTTGAAAACTACACTGAACTACTTAAGGGTGTGAATTGGGAGCGAGAACAAACTCAGAGGTGTTATTTTAAAAACCACCAACTGGTGAGACTGGCTGGGCCTCCAGAAAACCATTCCCTGTGTCTTGGCTCACACCACATTCCTGCAGGCAAGGAGATGAGGAGTGGGACTCGTTTCCACAGGGAGCAGCTTTGGGAGCCACGCGGGCGGTTCGTGGGCCGGGGGCGAGTGGGATCCCGAGGAGTTCTGAGCTGTGTGTGTTGGTTTGTGTCCCCAGATCATCAAGCTGAAGGCAGAAGCACGGCTGGAGCTGCTGAAGCAGATCGGGGTGTCCGTGGACACGTGGCTCAAGAGTGCCATGAACCAGGTGATGGAGGAGCTGGAGAACGAGCGCTGGGCCAGCCTGCCCTCGGTCACCAACAACGGCTCCGCGCACCTGGTACGGCTCCGAGGGGAAACCTCACCGTGGGATACAGCAGGTCCAGGGCTGGAGCCAGGCTGGGGAGCTGGGGCTGCTCACCTGGACAGGAGAAGGCTCCAGGCACACCTCAGAGCCCTTCCAAAGCCTAGAGGGGCTCCAGGAGAGCTGGAGAGGGACTGGGGACAAGGCGTGGACGGACAGGACACAGGGAATGGCTTCAAACTGACAGAGTAGGTTTAGACTTGGTATTAGGAAGGAATTGTGAATGTGGTGAGGCCCTGGCATAGGGTGCTCAGAGAAGCTGTGGTTGTCCCTGGATCCCTGGAATTGTCCAAGGCCTGTGTTTCTTTGAAGTTTCATTAATAGTTTATGATGTTGCCTTGAGATCTTCAAGTGTGCAGATGTGAGTGTCAGCCCTCCAAGATCCCAAAGGAATTCCCATGCTGAGTTTCACTTCAGAATCTCTCTGTTTGCGATAAATTAGGATTTGTTCCATAGCTGTGTTAAACTGTGATTTTATTCCATTTCTTTTTTGTACTCCACCTCCTTTGACTTCCCTCTGTGCTAGTTGGGCTGCTCCCAATCCCTCATTCCCAGTTTGCCCAGACATGGCACAGTTGGCCCTGGAGCTGAGCCTCCCCTGCTGGTCCCAGGCAATGCCACAGCCTGGGAGGTTCAGCTCTGAGTCTCATTTTCCCCTTTTACACTTACGTAGGCTCCTGTATTTAAAAGAGCCTCTGTTGACCTTGGCAGGCCAGACAGGGACAGCCCAGAAATGGAATTCTTAGAGCTGGGACCAAGATTATGCCAAAATTCAGAGGAATTACTGCAGTCTGTGACAAGCAGCACTTTCACTCCAGCCTGGAGGAGTGGGAAATGTTTAACAGAGCTGGGGAAGGGGCTGGAGCCCCAGGAGAGGCTGAGGGAGCTGGGAAAGGGGCTCAGCCTGGAGAAAAGGAGGCTCAGGGGGCTCCTTGTGGCTCTGCACAACTCCCTGACAGGAGGGGACAGCTGGGGGGGTGAGGCTCTGCTCCCAGGGAACAGGGTCAGGACACATCTGTGTATATGTGCAACAAAACAAGATAGATTTATATATTTTTATATTCTATTTGTACACATATATATTTATTTATACATATATATATATTTCCATCAGTTTTTTCATGTATATAATCCTCTTTTCCTGTGTTTGCTGCATGTCCCACACCTTCAGTGTCCTTCTGTCCCATACATTTATTCCTTACTGCTGCCATCTTCCATCCCAGACTCTGCAGAAGGATGAGCTTTATCAAGCAAACCTCTCAGTTTCCTGTTTTCCCTCTCCATGCCTGCTTCCCAAATGATTCCAGCCGAGCAGTTCAGAGCAGCCCAGGCGCTGAAAACGGAGGCGTGTTTTTCCTCCTCGTGTTAGAAAAGCAGGAGCAGATGTTGCCCAAACCTTCTAGACATGATTTGCTGATTTCCATGATGTCCCAGCTGGATGTCAGCCCTGGCTGCTGGGACCATGCACAGCAAAAGGCAGAGAAACAGGAGGGGAAACCTCCAATTTGCCACAATTTTTAGCTGATTGCTGATCTCCCAAAGCATTGCCTAGCTGTAGGATTATTTTTTGGTTTTCCCAACGTCCATGAACACACTGAAGGAGAGATGGAGGCAAACTGCTCTTGAATGAGAGTTAGTGAGGAAGAAAAAAGTCACCAGAACTGCAAGGATTTGGTTTGGAAATAGTAACATAAAAACTAATTAAGCCAGTACATGGTGAAGCTTTGTGGTTTTCTAGCCCAGGCCTAGAAGAGCAAAGGTGTGAGAGACCTGGTTTAGGGAAACTGCACAGGGAATTTGTAGGCTCAGCTTAACATTTTTTTTGTTTTATCAGTGTCTCACTTTTCACAGAGAGCACCGAATTAACTCCCAAATTAGTAGGAATAAAAACAGGGAAGATGGCTCCACATAGCAGTGTAGTTGCCTTTGATTCACAGAACTGTTTTCAAAGAATAATTAATCATTTTTCACATGAGCTAAAGTATTTATTCAAAACATAACCTGGGTATGAGGCCAAAGCACAGTTCATGGCAGTCTTACCCAAACTTGTATTTTTCCAGCACAATGACTTCAGGTTTTATTTAAACTTCTATAGCAAGTTTTTACAAATCTTCCAGTCTCTAAGAATTTTTATAATAAACTGCAGCAAATCTGTCGTGCAGAATAGACCAGCTAGAAGGTTGATTTGGGGGTTTATTTTTTTAAACTTTAAATATTTCCATTGCAGATTTATTTTATTTCTCATGGTCCCAGGTACATTAATCTTCCAGTATCATAAATTCTCTTTTTTTCCATTAAATTGGTTTTTGTGCCTCTGCAATGGCATCTCCAAAGTACTTTAGTCACAGCTTATGTGAAAAATGGATTTTATAACTGTCCAGCAGTTGAGCTGGAGCTTCCAAAATCTTCTGCAGTGCTTTTTAAAGTTCATGTGCTTGTGCTTGAACAAAGAAATCTAGCTGACTTACTTTCAATAAAAATAAGTCATAAAAAACACACACTGAAAAATATTAACCTGGTCATTTTTATTGTTATTTCTTCACCATTTTTTAGCAGCTGCTGTTAATGCCAACTGGAATTTGTTTTACCAGGTCAATGCTGATGCAGAAAAGGAAGAAGGTGAAGAGTTTGAAGACAGCATGGATGTTTTTGATGACAGCAGTTCTAGTCCTTCTGGTACTCTCAGAAATTACCCTCTCACCTGCAAAGTTGTTTATTCCTATAAGGTTAGTGATTTTAAAAAAAAAAATTATTTGAAAAATGAATTCTATAAAAGCAGATAATAAATGTGCCTTTGGGAGCTTGAGGTTTGCTTTTCTCATAGGGTGAGATTCAGGGAGATGCATCTGTCCTTCTGAGGGAGAAGGGCTTTTGTGAATGGCAGAACCTCCATTGGAATGTTTTAAATTGTGTTAAAGCTTTCCGTTTTTAAGAGAACATCACTTCTAATAAAAGTCTAGGTGGAAATGTTCTTTCCACTGCCCATGCCTTGCCCTTAAAGCCACTTTTCTTTTCCATCCTTCCTGTCCTACATTCCAGGCTTCTCAGCCAGATGAACTGACCATAGAGGAGCACGAGGTGTTGGAGGTCATTGAAGATGGAGATATGGAAGACTGGGTAAAGGTATCATTTCCTGAGCCTGTTTCCATGAACTCTTTTAGGATAGAAGTTGGGGTGGGGAGATGTTGGAAATTTGGAAACTGGGAGTTTTGAGCTTTCTGTGCTGTCAGGTACTGACCCCCAAAAGAACATTGCATTTGACCTGAGGCCGTGGAAAAAGCTTCCAAAGTTGAGTAACAGAATTAGGGTCACAGGTGTGTAGTTTAAATACAAGTGAGTAATATCACAGAGTGAAAAATGTAGAATTTAGAGTTTTAAAATACAGCAGTATGTAAAGAGCAGAATGAAAGTTTTAGGGCAGAAGTTTCTTTCTGATTCATCTTCTTCTTCATAAGTCTAGGTAGTACTTTTGTAATTAGATAAAAAATGCTGCACTGCAGGTCACGAGTGTTTAGTTGTTAGGTCAAAAGTAAAAATAATTTAAGTGTTAGTTCTTAATTAAATAATTAGGCCTTGCAACAAAAGCAATACATCACCATTTTTAACTTGTTAACTAGAAGTGCTGTAGCACGCGCTGTAAAATAATTAAAAATTAATAAACATCTAAGTCCGAACAAAAATTACTTATCTCCTATACATTCAATCCCGACCCTAGGGGGGAAAAAAAAAAAAAAAAGAGAAAAAAAAAATTAAAAGCGGGGGAATTGCTGGGGTTCTTTCCAGAGCAGTGTTCACAAGCAGAGAGTGTTGCTGTTGGTTCACAGGCACGGAACAAGGCGGGACAGGTGGGCTATGTGCCCGAGAAGTACCTGCAATTCCCAACCTCCAGCAGCCTCCTGAGCATGCTGCAGTCCCTGGCTGCGCTGGACACCCGATCCCACACCTCCAACAACTCCACGGAGGCTGACCTGCTGCCAGGCAGCCTCAACGGAGACTCCAATGGTAAATTCCTTTCAAGATACACAGCAGATCGAGCTGGCTCTTGGAAACACTCTGGGCATTGAGTCTGGGAGATTTTGCCAGATTTCATGGAATCACAGAATCATTAGGGTTGGAAAAGACCTCCAAGATCATGAAATCCAGCCTTTGACCAAATCCCACCATATTGCAAAGTCTTCCCATTTTTTAATGCTTTCAGGCATGGGAGCTCCACCAATTCCCAGCCTGTTCCAATGTTCAGTCACTATTCCAGGGAAGAAATTTTCCCTAATAGCCAACCTGAACCTCCCTTAGTGCAATTTGAGGCCATTTCCTCTTGTCTTATCTCTGGTTTCCTGGGAGGAAAGGCCCCACGTGGCCACAACCTCTTTTCAGAGAGTTACAGGGAGAGACTGACCCATACCTGAACACAGCCATACCCAGTAATTATCTTAGTAATTATCTCTCATATTAAATCTGCAATATTCATCTCTTTAGCTCATACAGCTGAGATGAAAATTAAGGAAAACCACAATAATCTGGCTCAGCAATAATGGAATCTTCAAAAGAACTTCAAAATCACCATCTCCAGCTATCAAACTTTGTGTGTACTTAAAAATTTTTTTCATAGCTCATTGAGTTTTCCCTTTCCCATTTCCCAGTCTGTTTTGTAAAAGCACTTTATGATTACGAGGGGCAGACAGATGACGAGCTGTCCTTCCCGGAGGGAGCCATCATCCGCATCCTGAACAAGGAAAACCAGGATGATGATGGCTTTTGGGAGGGAGAATTCAACGGCCGCGTCGGGGTCTTCCCCTCCGTGTTGGTTGAAGAGCTCACGGCCTCAGAGAATGGAGAGACTCAGTGGATTGGGGATATCCAGGTATGGAAAGTTGGCTTGGTTTATTATTTGGGCAATTCGCAAAGATCTGGCCCTTCTTCAGGGGGAAAAAATCAAAACCAGTTTAAGAAAAATAAATCAGAAGCCAAAAAAAAAAATCAGAGCCAACTTAAGAAAAAGAAAAAAGACCAAGACCCAAGCCTTCAGTGCTTGCATTTTAGTTTCTTACCCAGCCTAATAACTATCAATTTGTGCATTTTTGCAAATTAGTGAATAAAGGCAGATATTTGGATAGAAAGGAATCAAAGGAGAAAATTCACAGTTTACTTCTTGTCATTAATTTATAAGAGACTGAGATGTCAGACACAACCTGGCAAAAAGAGAATTACAGGCGCTTTCAGCCCTAATTTAGTATTTTCATACTTAAATCTGTTCTGTATCCTCTCCATTTTAAAGGGGCAGGATACTGCCAAGTTTTGGATTACAGTAATTTTGGCAAAAATGTCCTCATTTCTACAGCGTATTCTACAATCCTTATATCGTATTAGAAAATCAGACACATTCCAGTGTGGAGTTTGGAGATAGAAACTGCACTCACATATTTTCTACAATGGAATTTTTCAGTGTTTTTATTCCTTGATTTAGGAAGACCCTGAAAATGAACATTTAAATGCATTTGGGCATGATCCCAACACGTTTGTGTGAATCCCACTGGGCCGAGTGACCTTTTTGTTTCAAATAACCTTCAGAAAACCTCTCTGAATTACCTGGGAGAGGCTGAAAATTTCTGCTGGGTGGCAACCTGTGATTTTAAAAGATTGAATCCCTGTTGGATACCTTGGCTTTCCTTCCCAAACTTTCCTGCCAGCTGCTTTTCCTCCAGAGGGAACTTGCTGGAGTAGGGATGGGTTGGAAAACTGATGTGTGTGTGTGTGTATGTGTGTTAAATGTGCCGAGGAGGATTTGCTGCAGCCTCTCCCTCTTTTTGGCACAGGTATCTCCGACTCCAAAGGCCAACAACTCGCTGCCACCACTGCCTCTGTATGACCAGCCTCCCAGCAGTCCCTATCCCAGCCCAGATAAGAGAGGATCCCAGTTTTTTCCCAGATCTCCATCAACAAATGGTGAGAAATTTACCAACATTTTGGGTGAAGGTTTCATTTAGAAACTTTTCAAAGGGGGGCAAAAAAGAAAAAAAAAGAGCATTTTTGCAACATAAATTCAGCAATACTGAGGGCTTTCTTTGTAATAGGGTGTTGCTTATTCCCTCAGAAAACAGCTTTGGTTCAGAGTCCGCTGGATTCTCCCAGCCTCCACGAATTCCTCCAGAAAGTTCCTATGGCAAACTGCGGCCTGTAAGTGACCAGCAA
>JANRGV010000051.1:1342108-1353968 GCA_024734035.1 Alethe castanea
AACGTCCTAGAAAATAACCTTGTGCTTGGACCAGCAGCCAGTTTATCACTGCTGCTCCCTGGCTGTGTCTCTGGGGCAGAGAGGAGACGGGGAAAGGAGGGAAAAGCAGGGAGGGCATGGAGCTGGGTATTGCCAGGCTGCTCCTGGACCAGCAGCTCCCTCCCTGCTGCCACAGTGCCCGGGCTCAGCTTGGCAAAGCAGTTCTGCTTCCCCTCGTGCAAGCAGGGAGCTGAAATCCTGGGATCCCTGAGGGTCTGGGGCTGGAGACCTGAGCCGTGCTGGCTCCTGCTGCAGCCTCAGCAGGTCCTTGCAGCTTTACTGCCTCCAGTGCTCTTCAGCTGTTTTCAGGGTGTCATCCTCCCACATGGATGGCTCCATGGATTTCTCTGGCAGTGGGAAGCCATTCCCCCTTTGTCCTGTCCCTCCAGGCCCATCCTCATGTGTCACATCAGCAGGGAATGGCCTTTGTCACCAGCCTTATCTCAGGGCACCATAAATCATCACAAAATGGGCAAAACAGCCCCTCCTGTCCTCAGCCTAGTTCCTGGGGCTTGAAAACTGATTAAGAATCACTTGCTGAAGCTGCTGGGTTTAGGATGACAGTGCCAGGGCAAACTGCTCTCCTGGAAATGCCCATTAAAGTTTCAATTTACATCTCTCACCCAGAGCTGTGGGGCCAGGTGTGAGCTGCTGGAATGACCTCTGCCAGCAGCCACTTGGTTCATTAAATAGTAATGAGCCCAAGGATTCCCAGCTAAACAGCACACCGAGCATCCTTATTCCATTTCCTGTTTTTAAAGGAAGTCTAAATTATTTAATAATCTGTTTGAAGTCCTTGAAGTGAATGCAGGCAGTGAACAAAATCCTGTTTAGGGGGGCAGATGCCCAAAGGAAAGTGTCGGAGTGATGGAGCTGTTTGGGAACAGCCACTAAAACACTGCCAACAATTTATCAGATGTGTTGGAGGTAACAGGCTGGCATTACAATCGAGTAATGGCTTCTGGGTCAGACTCTGTGCTTCACCAACACCTTACTGAGTGCTGCAATTCCTGGATTAAATCCAGACAGCTTCCAGTGCTCAGCTTCTGTTTTGCCCATTTGGCTGTTGGTTTTCAGGCTTTAATGTGTCCTCAGAGGTGTGGATTCTCCTGGAGGGTCACACACACCTTTCCAGAGCAGCTATTCATCCTTAGCCTGGAGCTGAGCTGGTGCTGCCCCAAGTTTCCATCCCACTCTTCCAGCTGCCGGGAAGGAGATGGGATTGGGGCAGCTGAGAGCTGTCTCTGCCTGGAAACACGGTGCATCCTCCATCCCTCTCCTGCAGGATCCTGCTACCTTCCCCTGCCTCCAGAAGCTTTGCTGGACTTACTCCCTGTGTCCTGGCTGAGCTAAAAACAGTGAATTCTCCCAGGTGTGAAATGTTTACAAAAGGCCTGTAAATGTGGCCATGACTCCTGTTCCCTCCATCTCTCCCTGCTCAGAAGGGCTGCTCCATGTGGGAAGGCAGAACACTTTTCTCAGGAAGATTTTCAGAGGTGCCAGGGAGTGGTGAGTAACTCAGTGAGGGGTTTATACAACTTGGGCAGTAGCAGCTGCTCCAACTGCAGCAGTAAAGTCTAATACAGCATCTCCTGCAGTAAAACTCCTGTCTGAGTCAGACTTTACAAATGCTTTACAACTGGTACTTGCAATTCATCTTATCTCTGCTGGAATTACCTTCCAGGACCCATCTCCATTCATTTAATGCAAACTATCTCATCTTGTCCATCTCTACCCTGGGTTTCATTTTCCACAGCTACTCCCTGGGAAAATTCATTAGCTCTGCAGTGCCTCTGATAGTTGTAGGGAAGGTGATTTGGAAGGTTTTCTGTCCTAGGCTGCTGATTCCTGCCCTAAAAAGGTGTGGGTAGCATGTAGGTTGGGATGTGGCTGTCCAAATTCCCCTGTAGCACCATGGCTCATGTTTGCATGCAGAGAAATCATAAGGAACAGGCTCCTGAAAGGGAGATTCCTGAATTCCTCAGGCATGTCCAGAGAGGTGATGGGGCCTGGCATGAGCAGGAACCCAGCATGTCACCCCAAATCCTGCAGGTGTCTGTGCTGGAGGGCAGCCCCCGTGCCTCTGCCTGTACCACTTGGTATTTTGGATGGCCCCAAGGCTGTTTAGTGACCCTCCTGCAGAGCCAGCACAGTCCCTGGCAGGATCCCCCTTATTCTGGGAGCAGCAATGGACTTTCCCAGGCAGGACCCTCGTTCCCAGTGCCACCTTTTGTCACTGCCCACAGAAAGCAGAGGGTATCCCAAAACGCAGCGTGCCATCGAGCTGGGAAAGCTGCTGGCTGTCCTGGCCCTTTCCCTGCAGAGGGCTGCCAGCCCCTCCTGCCTGCTCTGAACAGGAGCCAGCTTCCCGGGGAGCAAAGGCTGGGATGCTGCATTAATTGGGCCCGTGCAACGGCCTCAGCTGCAATAAATCCTGTTGCTGTCTGGGCAGTGAATGGAGCTGGGGGGAGGCAGGGCAGCTCCTGATTCCCAAACCTGCTCCGAGCCGCGTCCCCCACGGCGAGGAAACCTGGCACCAGCTCCCAGCACCTGCCAGGGGCTCAACCCAGGGGCACAGGGGGTTCCTGCTGCTGCCAAGTGCCACATCCTTCCCGTGCATCCCTCATTCTGCTCCTGCTGTGCATGCACAGCCCAAGAGGAGATCCTTGCTGCAGCCCAGGGTTTAGTGCCAGCTGAGGGCAGCTGGGATGTGCCCGGAGCCAGGGAGGGTCATGGCTGGAGCAACTGGTTTTTTCCATCCCCTAGATGTCCTCTGGGGACAAAAGGAGCTCTTGTGCCAGTGGTGAGTGCCTCTCGTGACAGGCTCCACAAAAAAGTGGGAAATGGGGAAGAGCAGGGGTGCAGTCCCCGAGGGTGGGGACCCAGAAACCCGAGTGTCCCATGTCACTCATCATGAGATTTATGGATAATCTCAGGCCTGCTATAGATCCAAGCCACTGCTGGGCCTGGGAAGCCACTGCTGGACCACACCTGAGCTCTCTGTGGAGAGGGGTGCAGGCGTGTCACAGCTTTTTTTGGGATGTCGCCAGCCTCCATTTCAGCAGGGATGGAGCAGAGATGAATTCACAGAATCACAGAATGACTCGAGTTGGAAGGGACCTTCAAAGGTCATCTAATCCAACCCTCCTGCAGGGAGCAGGGACATCTCCAACCAGCTCAGAACCCATTCCCAGCACCTGGGAGCAACACCCAGGGCTGGCTTGGGCTGCAGCCAGGGATGGCTGATGCTGAGGGAGGAATCCCACATTGCTATTTGGGGACAGCTCTGAAATGTCCCCGGCTGTGAAGCTCAGAGCCCACTGGCTTAGCCAGGCTGTGTCTGGGGGGACAGGGGACATTCCCTTGGTGCCAAACACCACCCAGGCTCCTGCTTGGTGCCTGGCTCCAGCCCTGGCTGCTGACCCCGAAATGCTGACATGACACATAGTTTATCCTTAATAGGCCATGGAAAAGGGCACAGGCATCAGGGTCAGGCTTTTTCCTGGTGTTGTGCCTTTCACTGTCTTTATATGATACAGAAATACATTTGGTGACCCCCTCCTGGGTAAACTCAGCCTAAAAAATGGATGATCTTGAGCAGCTGTTTTATGAAAGTATGGTGGTCCCGTGCTGGAAAATAGCAGAGTGGGATTTGTGCAGGTTGGGTAGGGTCTTTCCTGAAAAATTATTTGAGACCCCAGGGCTCATAGGGCTCAAATCCCTGCACAGGGACATCCCCAGCTGCTGGACATTTCTCCAAAGTCTGATGTTCTTTATAGGACAGAGAACCCTAGGCTCAGGGAGAGCAGGAGAAGCTGCCCGAGGAAGGGCAGGATACACCAGAAGCGAGACAAAGGTGTCTGGTGACAGGAGGGGACACAATTCCTCGCCGCCACTGCCACCTGCCTTTGCCAAGTGCATCCCTCCAGTTCTGGATAAGGGAATCCCTGGGGAAGAGATTTTCCCAGCCTGGGAAGTGTCTGCGCTGACATCTAGTGGCAAACCAGGCTTTTCCCTGATTTTTACTGGTGCTACTGGTGTTCCTACTGGGGTTGTGAGCATTTTCACAGCATCACTTTAGGTTGGAAAAGGCCCTTAAGATCACCAGGTCCAACTGCAAACTGTAGTAACATCCATGATAAAATGCAGTTTACATCTCCGCTTCCTAGAGGCTGTGCATCAACCCTACCCATTATTGGTATTATTTTTGTAATCCTCTACAATCCCTAAACCAATTTTAAAAAATTTAAAAAAAAAAAAAACAAAAAAAAAGCGTTATGACAGGACACAGGGGATGGCTTCCCCAGAGGGCAGTGCTGGATGGGATACTGGGAAGGAATTGTTCCCTGTGAGGATGGGCAGGCCCTGGCACAGGGTGCCCAGAGAAGCTGTGGCTGCCCCTGGATCCCTGGCAGTGCCCAAGGTCAGGCTGGATGGGGCTTGGAGCAGCCTGGGACAGTGGGAGGTGTCTCTGCCATGGTGGGGGGTGCAGAGAGATGAGCTTTAAGGTCCCTTCCAACCCAAACCATTCCATGATTTCTGGAGGATGATCGCTCATCCTGAGTGCTTCAAGCCTCCCAGGAGAGGATGAAGCCAGCTGTTGATGCATTAGGAAATCCACATAATTGTAGCTTCCTCCAATACATCACAATTTGCTGTAGAGGTTCTGCTAGACCCTGCAAGGACCCTCTGACCTCAGGCTGGGGGAAAGGAGAGGAACTGGAATGCAGTGAATGGCTCACAAAGGGCTGCCACATCTGTCACTTCTTCCAGAGGTCAGTGGTGGCCCCATCAGGCTTTTCTGGGCCTCCTCCTTTAATGAGCTAATCTAACCCAGCACCTGAAATCCCATCAACTCAACCCAATCCACCTCTGGAGATTAAAATACCATATTCATCAATAAAGACATTTCTCTGAGCTCCTGTGAGCCTCATGTCTGGGGGAAGAGTCAGCAAAGCCCTCCCCCCATGGCAGAAAGTCCTGTTACTCCAGAGCTGGAAGCAGACAACAATTAATCCATAATTAACCTCAGGGCCCAGGAAACCTGAACTTGTTTCTCTGGTGATTCCTCAGGAGCTGTCCCACTTGGCCATTCAGGGGACTCACCAAGATGTCCCAGCTGCTCTGTGGAGGGTGGGCTGCACTCACAATTAAGGATTAGGGAAATCCTGATGCAGGATCATAGATCTTTATAAAGTCCATGGCAGAGCACCACTGGATACACAGAGCTGAGAAGAAATGCTGTGCTGGATCTCTCTGGGCTGAGTGTCATGAACCTGGGACTTTTTCATGTTCTGATGGATATAAGCTTCTCTTTTCCCTTCTCTTCCACACTTTGAAGTGGAAGGGGACCTGACTCACTCAGTGCTCATTCCCTTCCCTGTGGGCCAAGCTTTCCAAACCCAGCTCATGCATCCCAGTCCCCAGGAGCAGTGCAGGAAGCACCTTCCATCACCCATTGGGATGGCAGAGGGGCAGGGAAGTGCTGGGGATTCTACTGAAGTATTTATTTAGCATTTTAATTGATTTAATCCAGAAAATTCTGAAAGGCCTCTCCCCCTCATCCTGCTCAGGGGAGGGGTTGTGACTCCTGCCAGGGGTTGTGACTCCTACCTGGGGTTGTGGCAGCTCTGGCTGCTCACCATTGCCATGGAATTAGTTGAGATTTTGAGATTCTTTTAATGTCACAGCTGCAAAAGGTGCAAAAGGTGTTTGACACAGGCAGGGCAAGACACGAGGGAACCAGTGAGACGTCAGACTTCACACAAGGAGGCACATCCTGCCAGCTCTGGGGACTGGGGGGGACGTTTGAGGTGTCCCAGCCCATCCTGCTGTCCCTGGTACTCACCCAGCCCGTTTGCACACTCGTAGAAGTCGAAGGAGTGCACGGTCCGATCCATCCCGTACGGTCCCATGAGCGTCCTGGGGGAGACAAGAGGAGCAGCTCTCTGTCACGGGCCACCAGGGACAGAGGCACAGGTGGCCAGCCAGCACACACAGAGGCACATTGTCCCTCCCAGCCTGGGCACTGCCCACGGGCACTGCAGGCAGCCAGGCTGAGACAGCCCCACCACTGCACCCACACGGGAAACTCAGCCCCCAGGCAGCCCCCCCGAGGTTTACACAGATAAATGAGAGAATATGTGCAGGGCTGAACATCATCCTCCCCACCCAGCAAATCTGATGGACCTGTCTGTGATTCATTACCCCAGATTATCGGGGCTGGACAGCTGTGCAGCTCCTGGGAAATGAGATCAGAGCTCGGAGCCGCGGTCTGGGAATAAAGCACTTTCACAAACACAGGCAGCCTGTAATGAAGACAGGGCACAACCCACTCTCAAGGTTTTTGATGCAGGCAGAGGGTCTGGAAAAGGGAATGCAAGAGCTGCTCCAAGTCCTGCCTGGTCTGGTGGGAGTTCTCATCACAAGCCAGAGGAGATGGAAGAGTATCACACACCTGAGACTCCCCCGAGCCAAAACATCCCACAGTCTCCCTTAAACACCCCAATACCCCAAATGAATGACCCCAAAAGCACCCTGCCTCAACCACAACTCCAAACCTGGGATCACCAGCACTTCTCTTTGGGCTCCTCAGGATGGATGAGCCCAGATCTGAGAAACCCCAAGCCCGATGTGCCAGGTGGGGAACCAGGGGTGAGGAGGCACCAAAGCACTCCCCAGCATTTCAGTCACAAGAGAAAAGGTGTTTCCCAATCGATATCAGCTCCCAGATCTGAACACGGATGAGGAAGAACAGCACCGTGGGAAACAAGAGGCTACTCCAAATCCAGTGGGATGCAGGATAAGAATAACCTGCAGGGTTATTCTTATTATGCAGGAATCCAAAATAAAACTCAAAATATCAAGCTATCCGGCAAAGCCAGTAACTTCCACCTCTGAGATTTGGACTAGAAGTGTTTTCTCCCTGTTAAAAAATGCACCTCCTTGCTATGCTTGCACTGTACTCAAGACTGGACAAACAACTGGCCACATCTGGCCATTGAAAAATGGAGCTCGAAGGCATCCCAGGAAGGCAGAGCAGCCCTGGCCCGGGCTGCTTCAATCCCCCACCCAGGATTTTCAGGGTATTTCGAGTAAATCACCGAGGAAACGCCCCGGGCGAGTCGCGGGCACTCGGGCTGGAGGGCAGCGTACGGATGCAATTTCAGCCGAGGAGATACAATCAGCCCTTATCATCATCATCATCATCATCATCATCATCATCATCATCATCATCATCACCATCCTCCTGCGATCAGCCCTTATCATCATCATCCTCCTTCTCCTGCGATCAGCCTTCACCATCACCATCCTCCTGCGATCAGCCCTTATCATCATCATCATCATCATTATCATCATCATCACCATCATCATCATCCTCTTCATGCGATCAGCCGTTATCTTCACCATCCTCCTGCCATCAGCCTTTATCATCATCCTCCTTCGATCAGCCCTTATCATCACCATCATCCTCCTCCTTCGATCAGCCCTTATCATCACCATCATCCTCCTCCTGCGATCAGCCCTTATCATCACCATCACCATCCTCCTGCGATCAGCCCTTATCATCACCCGCACTCCGAGGCACGGCCGCGCCGCAGCCCCGAGCTCTGCTAAAGCCACCAACACAAAAAGCCCAACCAGCGGCAGTGTCCTGGGCTCTCCCCGCAATCCCTGCCTCCCGGAGAAGCCGCAGGGGAGAACCTTGGCTGGAAGTGGCAGACACGGGCCCCCGGGCCCCCTCCCCATCCCCATGCCAGCCGGGGGGGTTGGTTACCTGCTGATGATGATGGCTCCCTTGTAAAGCACAGAGACCGCGGGCATCTTAGCGGCGGTGCCAGCCCGGCCCTGCCAGCACCAGCCACTGATTTGGCAGGGATCCGTTAAAGTGATGGGGAAACAAAAAACAAAACAAAAAAAAAAAAACAGGAAAAAAAAAAGGGGGGGGGAGGTCTGAGGGCATCACGTGGTGTCCCCGTATGCGTGTTAATTCCACCCAACATTAACACAGATCAGCTCCAAACATCTCCAACTTTAGATTAAAGCTTACGCAAGCCGGAGCCAGCGCGGCCCGTCCGAGCGCTTCCCAAAGCCCCGAGCAGGGCTGGCCCCAGCTCAGCACAGACAGGGAATTACCTGGAATGCGCTGTTGGGAACGGCCCCTCCAGGGGCTCGCTGTGCGACCTGGGCTGTCACCATCCCTAAGGGATTAAAATCCATAGCAAAGCTTTGGAAGCAGTAACAGACTGTGGCACTTAGGGGCTTTAGGGTTCATGATTATTATTTTTTTCTTTTAGCACTTTTCCTGCCCGTGGTATTTCCTTCTTAAGTTCAGCTGTCCCCTGTCTGCTGGGAGGTCAGAAGCCTGATTTGCCTTTGAGCAGCCTCTTCCATCCCTTGGTGCCATCATCCAGCTGGAGAAGCAGCAGGACCCCTGGCTTGTGGGATGGGGGATGAAAAATATTATCCAAAGTTTTCCAGTGGATGGGAATGGACCAGAACAGCCCACCCTGGGGCTTGGCATGAGCAGGGCTGTGATCCTGGGGGAAAAAGATCTGGAGACCTTTCCTGAGAAGGGAAAGGTGCTCCCCTGGACCTGCAGGAGGACACAGCTCCTGCATCCCAGCCCGCTCAGGGGACATCTGAGGTCACAGGGGAGCTCGTGGCCCTGGCTGCAGCACTGGTGTCCTCGTGCTGTTCCCACGGCGTCTGCAGGCTCCTGGCCAGGCCCCATTAGTGGCCCTTGCCCTCGTTAGCCCTGCCTGTAGCAGTGTGGACGTGCCTGCCTGGCACTGCCACTCCTTGCCAAACCATTCCTTGAGCTCAGGCTGCTGGGTCCTGCTGTTCCCATGAGTGAACAAATGATTTTATCAGCTGGAGCTTCCCCATGGCCTCGTGTGAAGCCTCACTGGGCACGTGCGAGGTGCTTCAAAACAATGACAAATTGGAAAAGTCCTCCTGCTTTTTTTTAAAAATTGCTTTCATTAGAGGACATTAAGATGACATACAAAATATCTGACCTTCAGGTGGGCAAAACTTTCCTAAAAATTAAATTATCTAGCTAAGAAACTAAAATTTGGGTAAGTGATGCCAGCTAGACAAATGTAGCTGCATCTGGTGCTAGATACATTGTGCACACCCCAGCACAGCAAGATGTGCCCACAGCTGGTTCCAGGCTTTGGCTGAACCAGACTGAGCACGAGGGATGGTACCTGGGGCCATCCCCAAATCTGTTGGATGCTGCAGCCTTCAAGAGCCTCACAAACCTGCCCATCCCCTCAGCAAGGGAGATGCTCTTTCTCCTGCCATCCCACAGCAGATGACCAGGGTGTGGAGAGCCAAAATACAAGGCAGGAGGTTCCAACACCTGCTGACCACCAGCTCTGGCTCTTGGTGACTCGTTCAAGGCTGGCCAGGAGGTTTTGTGGCAGGACAAGCACAGAAATTCAGTGCTGTGGTGTGGAACCCTCCCTCTGTGCTGTTCCACACCAGGGCACAGCTCCCAAGGGGCAGGACAGTCCTGGCACCATCCCAGCTTGGTGTGACCTTTTGGGCACCCCTCACCCAGCAGCCTCCTGCCACTCACACTCAGGGTCACACTCCATCCTGGCCAGAGGAAGAGATGTTTCCATCCCACCACCAAAATACCACGTACAACCTTCCCAGGTGCTTTGGGACTCTGCTAATGCACTGGCACACAATTACTGCCTTGATCCATGGGCCAGAGTCTTGGCTGGAATAAATCAGGGATGCTGAAGGGAAGGGATTGCACAGGAGACAATGGGATAAAGTTGAAGCACTGGCACAGGGTGTCCAGAGAAGCTGTGGCTGCTCCATGCCTGGAAATCTCCAAGGCCAGGTTGGAAGGGGTCCATCCCCATGGCAGGGAGTGGAATGAGATGATCTTTAAGGTCTCTTCCTGAAGCCATTCTGTGACTCTGTGATAAGGTCACCAGTTTCAGAGGGGCTGCAGGAAAGCTCACTGGAGTCAGGCCAACCCAAAACTTGCAGGAAAATGGGAAATTTTTCCTGCCTGGCGTTTCAGTAATTCACCCACCCTGATTTCTGCATCTCAGGGAAGAATTTCTACACTCAGGGTTAAACAAATGTGTTTGGGGCTCAGCACCACCCATGAAGTCCTTCACCTGCCCAAGGCTGGGATTCCTGGTCCTTTCCACTGGGTGGGATGTTGCAATAAACCAAAATTGTCCACAAGCTGGTAAAATAAATGAAAACCAAGTCCAAGAGGCCCTCAGGGAAGAGGAGCAGCACTCAGCTTCCAACTTTCTCTCCAAACACTCAGATCCTCAATTCCATCCTCCAAAACACACACCAACCCTGGCAAAAGCATCAGACACTGCTGCTGCTCCTGTTCATTAACACATCTCTTAGCAGAGGAAATTTCAACAGAAACAATTCTGAGGATTTTCAGTGGTTTTAAACTTGGAATCACATTCAGGAAGGATTTATAAGCCCTCTATGATCTACTTGGGGGTCCAAGGCCTAATCTGTATAACCAGTGTGGGAAACACATCCCACTGGCAAAGGGCTGTGCTGGGTGCTCAAGATCCTCAGGGAGCTGGGACCCAGCTGAGCAACTCCAAGAGAATCCAAGATTTTTATCCCAGGGAACTGCTAGTGAGACTTTAGCTTTTTAAATAAATAAGAGAATAGAAGGAGTGTGAATTAAACCAAAGTAACCCCATTGGGCTGGACAGCAGATGAACACGTTTCACTTGTTTGTCCACTTTTTCATTGACTGTTAGAAAAATTAGTTTGAAACTCATTGAAAAGGTGATTATTTTTTCCCAATGGAAAAATTATTTTTGCTTGAAAAGAATATTTTTAATAGAAGTTGAGTGAAACTGTGTAAGTCAGCTTTACTTAACACTGCCATTTATAAGCAGGGATGGGTGAAACCGTAAATAGAATCCAAATAAGTCTTGGAGCAGGAGCATAGAGTTAAAAATGCTGGGTCAGCACAAGTCAGGTGTATTTCCAGTATATTTTTCTGAGAGAGCATGAAGAGGAAAGTGTGGGAGAGTGAAACTGGGAGTGCTGGGGAGAGGCACAGAAACTACTGCCAAGAGGAAGCTGTGGAGAAGGTGGTGGTGATGGGTTTGGGTTTCAGAAAGAAAAGAGGGGAAGAGAATGGCTGAAACAAGCAGGACCAATAGCAAAGTTATGATCAAAAATAACTCAGGGCTGCCCTTGTCCTTCCTACCCAGACAAGAAGCAAACAGAGCTGGGAAGAGCTGGACCTCGAGGGGAGTGATGGGTTTAGTGCCACTGGGAGTGTTGGCATCACAGGCAGCATGGCCAGCAGCAAATGCAAAAACCCCATGGCAGACACCACCCAGGCTCATCTCTGATGGAATACACTTCCATTTGAAACTGGGGCTCAGTGAGTTCTCCCCAGCCAAACAGCCTCTCACAGCCTGGCTGCTCAGCTGGGGTATCCTGGGCAGCCCAAAATGTTTTTGTATTCCATATCTCGCTGTGCCCAAAAAAACCCTGGTCTTGAACCAAGACATGGGCTCATCTCCAGGCCATGTTAACACCATCCCAGAACTGGAACCATCATCTCCTCAGTTATTCCAGCCCCAACATTGAGGCTAAACCAGGAACCAGCAGTGGGGAGCAGCTGAGCCCAGGCATGGCCAGATCCCACAGCAGCAACCTGGCGTGCTCCAACCAGGACCTCATCATCCCAGAAAGGGGGGAAGGATTCCAGGAAGGATTCCAGGAAGGAAGGATTCCAGGAAGGAAGGATTCCAGGAAGGAAGGATTCCAGGAAGGAAGGAAGGAAGGAAGGAAGGAA
>JANRGV010000051.1:1367427-1395593 GCA_024734035.1 Alethe castanea
CATCCCCCGCATCCCCCGCATCCCCCGCATCCCCCGCATCCCCTGCGTCCCCCGCGCTCCCCGCTGGCGGGGGGTGATGCTGAGCTGCTGCGGGTGGGACGGCTGTGTCGCTTTTCGCCCCCCCAGAAGGTGCTCCGCTGTCCGAAGCCGCGTTCCTTCGCCCCAGAAGGTGTTTCTCCTCCATCCCCGAAAGGTGTTCCCTGCCCTCCCCGCGGGTGGCTCACCTGGCCGCCAGCATCCCGAGCAAAGTTGGGGATGTGAGCGCTGCTCCCGCCCGTGGGGGACGCGGGTGGGCACCCACCTGGGGACAGGTCCCGGCGTGGCCCCTCTGGTCTCTGAGACCCCCAAGGTGTCCGGGTGTGGATCTGGACACCGCTTTTCCCCTTCAGGCCCTGCTCGTTTCATTTTGATATAAAATAATGGCATCTGCAGTGTCCCGCGGTCGCAGGGCTTCGCACCGCTGTTGTCCGGAGCTGTAAAATCCTGAGGCAGCAGAATCCCAGGAGAGATTTATTTACTGTTGCTGGTCCAGCTGGAGGAACACAGTGCCCATCCAGCTCCCTGAGGATGCTCAGGGATGTCCTGGATAGCTCTTGGCGACATTCCCCGGCAGCACAGCCTCTGTTAAAGACCCTAAATTTCCAGCGAGCACTGAGCAGAGAGGGTGACAAACATAAGAGGGTGCTACTTTATCTTGATGCTTGGCAAATAAACTTGTTTAAAAAAACCAACCGAACAAAAAAAACCAAACCCCCCAAAAAAAGTAATTCAGGAAAAAGAGGGGGGAAATCGTCTCGTTGCTGTTTTATTGAAGCCCTCACCCATGTCCTGTCTGTTCCCCGCCCGGAAAATTGGGCATGGAGGACTTGCAGTCAGCATGTGAGCCTTGCTGTGGAAAAGGGCTGCTGGAGCAATTCCTGGTGTGGAAGCTGTTAAATTTCACCCCTGGCGAGATGGAAATGGAGATTCTCCAGCCAGGAAAAACCTGGCTGTGTCGAACTTGCCGTGCTTTGGGACTTTAGGGGTGGGTCCTTACAGCCACTCTTGTTACGTGTAATCGTGTTGGCTTAAGGGTTATTTTGGGGCTGGAGAGGGATTAGGGATAGATGGCAGGAATAGGAATAGCCATGCTGCATGTGAAATTTAAGAAATAATGAATGATGGTTGTCTTTGCTGGCTCTTTGTCCTGGCGGGAAGGAGCCCGTACAGATTTTTCAACATTAGAAAGTTACGCTGTGCATGGAGAACATTCAATCCGAGTGCGCCGTTCGGGTGCTGGAGTCTCCTCGGGGTGCTCCAGCTGCCAGGAAATTTAGATTGCTGCTGATTAGCAAGTACAAGTAAAAGTGGTGTTGCCTCTTAAAGAGGTTTTTTTTTTGGGGGGGGTTGGATCACCCAGCCATGCAGGATAACAGCCTTCTGCCTTCTTTCC
The DNA here is from genome assembly GCA_024734035.1 of Alethe castanea. Classification (NCBI taxonomy): domain Eukaryota; kingdom Metazoa; phylum Chordata; class Aves; order Passeriformes; family Muscicapidae; genus Alethe; species Alethe castanea. Next base: position 1,368,860 of record JANRGV010000051.1, read on the forward strand.
CCCTTACAAATTGCCAGCTTGCACTTGGCAGGTGTGGCCGGGGAAAAGCTGAGGTAAATGGATTTCCTGCCTCGCATTTTTGTCTGGCATGTCCATTTTCCTCATCAGATTGCTATGGAAAATGGTCCATTAATTCATTAGCCAGCCTTTATCCACCTGGGCAGTGATGCATCCTGACTCCTTAAAGCTTGTTATTTTAACATATTCTCCTCTGCCAAGCTCTGAAGCATCTTCACGCTGATATCCCAGCAATGTGGAGCTGCAGAATTCTTCTCTGTGATTTAGGAGGTGCTTCTTCAGAGGCAAATACAAGCTCTGCTTTGATGGCAGAGTTAATTTTAGAGTGGGTGTCTCTGTCAAGCTGTACTTTTTTATTAAATGAGCGTGTTCTGCTTGTTACACTTTTCCCTGCGATAAATTCAGCAAAGCATGACTGGCGTTTGTCTTGGAAGGAAAGCGAGTCTTAGTCGGATCAATTGATTTGGTGTCAGGTTGTACATTCAGAAACTGCTGGCTTGGAATAATGATAAAGGGTTTGGTTTTTAGCAAGGCAACAAATCGCTTTATAAACATGGAAGGTTATAAAAAGACACAGGAGCCAGCTGTGAGGGGACAACCCTTTGTTGTACTTTTACCCATTAACTGTATACTGAGGTGTACTTGATCTCAAGTAACTGCCTTAAAATCACCATGCCAAAATCAGTGTATTTAGGGGGATCTTTTTCTTGTTGTTTGGTTTTTGTGGGTTTTTAAATGTTTTTAATGTGTGGGTTGGAGTAATTCATAGGTGCAAGTGCTGTTGTAGGTGGAGGTTAAAGATGCAGGGAGCAGGTTGCTCCTTTGCCCTGATCTGTGTCAGAGGCACTTTGATGCTCAGAAGTAGTGGAAGTTAGGTCTGGGTGCCCTTTAACCAGACACACCTAGGGGGAATATTGTCCTTTAAGTTTCTCTGTGAGTCTTCCTGAGGGTGAAGATAAAAGGGAATGGTTGTACCTTTGAAATACTCCTGGTGCAGCTCTGGGCTTGTGTGGGAAGGTGTGGCAGTCATTGATGGTGGGGCTGAATGTGAAGGGGCACTTCGGGCTCCCCTGAGAGCAGCTTTCCTACAAACACAGTGGGGTGGGAATATGCTTTCCCTGGAGTCTGCAGTGCTGGTTTTAAACTCCTTTTTCTTGAGATGATGCTCCGACGGAGGTTGTGCTCCCATCCCTGACATGCTTTGCACCTTCACACTGATATTCCTAGAATGGTTTGGGTTGGAAGGAACATTACAGCTCATCCAGTTCCACCCCCTGAGATGAAGAGATGGGATCCACCTGGCAGCCCTTTGCTTCATTAGGCTGCTAATTAGGCTCCAAAGAGCTCGACCAGGGGTATTTCACTCCTGTCCTGAGCCCCAGCCGGTGCTGCTGGTTACGAGGAGGCTGTGGCTGATCCGGGCTCTGCTGCTGCCAGTGGGGTGAGTGGTGGCTCAGTTTCTCTGTTTATTGCAGGCTGTTTGCTCAGGGCTCCCCAAAATCCTCGTTCTGGGCTGGGTGTGAGGCTGAGCAGTCCCCTCTGCTCAGGAGAGGGCAGTGTCACACCAAGGAGCTCATTCCTTATCCGTGCTGAGGAGCACACGGAGCTGCCCCCTCGCTCCAGAGGGGCCCACAGGGGTTCTGCACCAGGGTGGGTTTGGGACCCGAGCACCTCATCCCCCTCCCTTCTTCCCAAACCAAATATTCCCCCTCCAGCTCTGCTCTCGCTGCCTAACCGCCCTATTCAGGAGCAGTCTGAGCGTGATGCTGGGAAAAGGGATTTAAAAGATTTTTATGGCAGTTGCTTTTGCCTGCCAGCCCCTCTATAAACAGTGATTAGATACAGCTACTTTAATGCATGTCTTAACTTTAGGAAAAAAAAAAGGCAAGCTGCACATTGGTGTTTGGCTTTGCTGCTTTTTCCTCTTTAGCAAACCACTGTGTTCTCCCCACTTCCTCCAGAAGTACCCACAGATACTGGCAGGACAACTGCCTGAATATTTGGTGCAATAGCCTGTCATTGCTCAATAGCCTGACAAACAACAAAAAAAAAGTTTTATTTTTTATATACAATTAAATATTTGTAGAAGATTTCTGCCAAGGAGTGGTTTCAAGGTACAGAGTGTTCCCCTGAAGGGTGTTCAAACAAGGACCTTCTGGGGTGGCAGTTAAGAAGTTTTTGGTTTTTTTGTGCCTGTGCCTCCATGCATTCTGTGTTTCCACATTTGGAATCCATTTCATGTTGAGATTGAGCTCTGCTTTTGTTTTGGCCCTGATTATGAAATTAGGATTTGTCCCGATGATGAAAAATGAAAATGAAAAATGTTTCTTTCTGTGACTATCATTTTGTGTGTGTGACTCTTGATCTGGTTTTATTTATTTCTTTTTTTCCCTGCTGGATGAAGGGTGAGCTGGGGATATGAGAGGGGGAAATTGCACCTTTCCTGGGATGCTGCCAAATCTGGGCACCAGCTCTGTCCCCATCTGTGCAGAGCCCTGCTGGTAGCTAATCTCTTTCTTGGAAAATGCCTGGACTGGTTTTAATGTAATTCCTTAGTCATGACAAGTCTGACTCCTCCTGCCCTCTCTGCACCTCTCTCTTTGTGTTGGAGCCACACTTTCCATGAGGAGCTTGGGGTCCAGGCTGCTGGATCCTGGAGGACTTGGAGGTGATGGACTGTAAGTTTATTCTGTTCTTGTCTGGGAATGCTCAGAAGGATGTTTCACTTTCAGAGTTACCACGTGGCACTGTGCCAAAGCAGCTTTTTGTCTCCCTTTCCCCCTTAGATATCACTTGCCTTTAATTTTGTTTTTATTTATTTGTTTAAAATCCTGCTGCTTCTCTTCAAATGCTGCTGCAACTTGTAAAACCTCCTTGTAAATGTCTGGCCCCTGTGTTTTGCTTTCCTTTCCTCCTCGCTGAGGTGAAATGAAACTTGTCCCTCCCCCAGCCCGAGGTGAAATGCACAGAACAGAAATATTCTGGTCCTTGGCTGTTTTTAGCTGTGCTCAGTTTCAAGCTCACGTTTGCCCAGGGAAAGCAGCTTGTATCTGACTGAAATAGACCAAGGTGAAACCCAGAGTTTCCTCTAATAGGTATTTTTGGGTGTAGCCTCTAAAAAGATGTAATGGACTGGTTGTACCCTTCAATGTCCACGTGCTCTCCTGAGCCACTCCAGGAGATTATATTTGGGCCACTTAGCTTGAATTGATGAATCTCTTCAGCTGACAGTCACCTAATCATAAATCAAGTCTAAAATCAAGTCAGTGTTCTGCAGAATTGCAGCAAAACAAAATGCATTACGTTTTCTGACTTGGAGCTGGCCCCAGCCTGTGGCGAGTGGTTGGGAAGTGGCACCTGAAGGTGACAGGGGATGCTCAGGGTATTCCACAAGATTCATGGGAAGCAGAGCTAATCCTGAGCAGGGCACTTAAGAGCTTGGAGAGGATTTGAGGCTCAAGTCTGGGCTTGCTGTCCCGTGAAATTGCCCTGGACCTTGCCAGGAGGGAGGGACCTGGCGTGGCCCTTGGGAGGTGTCCCTGTGTGTGACCCCATCTCAACCCTGTGTGCTGACTGCAGGGCTCTTCTCTGAGTGAAACCTTGGGGAATGGGGATGAAAGTGGGATCTGTGTCCCAGGTCATGCCTCAGGTGCCCTTGCTGTGCTCAGTGCTTCCCCCCTGTGCTGCCAAGGGGCAGGATGGGGCTGGGGGCTGCCCAGGTTATGGCTTAAACCCAGTCCCTGGGATGGATAGAGAGGGCTTAGGTTTGTCTACAGGGATTTACCACCGTGCTGAGGTCACTCTGATAACTGGGTGGATTTTGGGGGGTGTGTTGTCTGGACTGGCTTTTATTTTTTTGTCAAGAGGTAATTAATGCTTTCCTTGGGATTAAAATATTTCCTGCATGCTCCAGCTGTTGGTGTAGGAAAGAGTCATCCAACCCCTTGACCTTTCTCAGAGGAGAAAAAAGGCTCTTTTGGTGTGAAGAAGGTGTGAAGTGTACGTTCAAATCCAGGGTATCTTTCTCTTCCCAACTACTTTGATCAACCTGGGCTAGTGGAATGTGTCCCTGCCCATGGAAAAAAAGATTATATTTAAGACCATTTCCAGCCCAGACCTTTCTGTGATGGTTCTGTAATTCTCCTTTCTTTCATGAAGCAGCCCCATAAAGAAATTCCTCAAGGCTGTCAGGTAGGTGATGTTTTGTAGGCAGTTTCCTGATCAGCAGCGATGGTTTGCAGGTATTGTGGGAATTTTAGTATTGATCTGTCTGCTAATTATTCAGGAATCTTGTCAGTGAGACTTTAAACTGTCAGCCAGTCCTCTTGCAGTTTGAAACCCAGCAAAGAGGCAGCTCCTGGGCCCTGGTCTGGGTGTCCAGGTGTGATTTGCTCCCTTTGTCTCAAGGTTTTTGGGCTGGGGTTTCTCCATCCATGGCTGTGGATGGTTGATCTTAGAGATCTGCACAGTGATAGTGCCTGAGTCCTTGAGATCTGTGCATTTGGGGTATTTGGGAGACTTGGAATTCATCAAGCCAAGAGGTGAGGTGAGACCTTCTCAAACACCTATTTTTAGATGTGTTCCTGTTCACATGCAAATTACATTCATCATCAAGGGTTGCTCTGCACTTGGGACACTGGATTTGTAAGCCTTGTTTTCCAGTTCTTGGATATCAAAATGCCTGCCAAAAATGCAGATATTCATGTCTCCTTTTTCCCTGTGCCCTGGAGCTGGGGACTGAGAAGCTCCTACACCACTTGCTGTGCTGCATTTGTGACTAGAGAGTGGTGATAGGCTCTTGTTTTCGGGGTGATTTCCCTTCCCTGCATGGGCTTTGGCATCACTTGGTGGTGGCTGACAGCTTGCAAGATCATCTCCTGCTTTCCTGCTCCTGCCTGGAACCAGGAGGCAGGATCTGCTTTCAGAATGAAGCAGCTCAGCTCCTCTTTAGCTGTGAGTTAATCACCCAAATGCAGAGTGCTTGCAGCCCTCATTAAAAGCCTGATTTAAAGTGCAAGGTTGACAGCTCAGCTGGAGGTACTTTCCCTTATATCAACTGTTTCCTAATCTGTCTCCTCTGCATAGGGATGTGCTTGTTTTGGGTTTTTTTTTTTTGGTTTGGATGTCCAGGCTCCTACTCTGGGAGAGCTGTATGGTAAAGGAATGTGGAGTAAGACAGCTGTAGATGTTCAAATCGTGCTCTGGTGTGTCTCATGCTGGCAGGGACAAACCTTTGTGCCTCACAAGGTCACTCAGCTGCGTGGCCACGCGCTCCCAAAACACAAACCCTGCCAGGGCTCCTGGGACAGTTCTGCTTTGCCAAGAGAAATAAAGCTGCTTGTGGGATTAGAGGGATGGAGCTGCTGTCCCTGAAAGCACGGGCAGGAGCAGTGTGGGAAGGGATTGTCCTTTCCTGGGTTTGTACCTGGGCAGGTTTCAACCGCAGTCTGAGGTACAAGGGGTTAATGTGGAGCTCACACTTTCTCCTATGCTTTGCTGGGCCTCAGGAGCTGGGTAAAATCGTTCTACAATGGGTCTGGGAAGGGAATCTCTGCCCTAATGATGCTGGTGCCCTGTCCAGTGTCACCTGGAGCAGGGGAGTCCCTCCCTGGGATGGTCCCTGCTGGTGAGAGGTGTGAGCAGGAGGGTTGGCTTGGTCATCATGGCAAGCTTGGATTTGACCTGAAAGCCAAGGCTCCTGCTGGGCTGGGAAGCCCTCCTGGAGCTGATCTGCTTGATGAACAGCCCAGTGTTAGAGTGGGAATGTGGCTCAGGAGGTAAGCCTGGGGCTTTGTTGGGAAGCTCCAACTCAGTGTCCAGACTTTTAGAGCTGTCCTGTAACGAGCAGATACAGATCCACTGCTAACAGCACAATAAGCTTAAATTTTTGAGTTCTCTATGTTTCTGAAAGGATCAGCTCACTCTGTTAAACCCCTTCTGTCATGAGAGTCCTTAAATCCAATTTTGGGGGTAATTGGTTATAATGAGCTGTATTGGACCCATGAGGAAATCACTTTTCTTTCTTGGCTTCTCCTCTCCCAGCTCAGGGGAAAGAATGACTTTTTCCCTATTTCCCTGGACTTTGCTGCTCATCTGCAGGGTTCAGGTCTGAAGGATTGGCTTGGAGTCTGCTCTGCTCCTCTCCTGGAGCAGTTTGGGGGCTGGATGTGGAGCTGTGGGGGGAACACGGGGTGAGGAACAGGGAGCCCTCGAGGTCAGGAACTGGAGCACAGGAGGCCAAAGGAGTCAAACCCCAATGTGTGTGCTCCAGTTTCTGCACCTTCCCAGGCATTATGTGCCTCCCCTTATCTGGGCTGATATTTGCAGTGCTGATAAGAGAGGGTCTGTAACTAGTGTGCTGTGCCACAGATAAAACCTGCTGTGCGTAAGAGCTGTTCCAGCTCGGCCTTATCAGCACTGTTAAACCTCAGTATCAGCAGGGCTTCAGGGATGAGGCTGCCCTGGGTCCCTCAGCACACAACATCCAACCAGGAATTGTGCTGGGAGTGCTGCTGCTCTGTAAGTCCCTCTCCAATGTGCTTTGCTTGCTTTTCCCCCTCTCTTCAGAGAAAGAAATCCTAGAGTTTCTGTGCAGCCACTGAGCACCAGTGCAGGGAGCAGAGATTTCCTGCATCATTTTGGTGCTCCTTCAGGGCTCTGACCTCTGTAAGGGTGGGGAAATATTGAATTGAAGCTGGCAAAGAGTAAACTGGTGGAGAATTGCTTGGCCTTGGATACTCCCAGGGATCCAGGGGCAACCACAGCTTCTCTGGGCATCCTGTGCCAGGGCCTGCCCACCCTCCCAGGGTAAAATTCCTTCCCAATATCCCATTTAATCCTACATTCTGGCAGTGGGAAAGCCATTCCCCATGTCCTGTCCCTCTCAATGCCACGATCCAGGCTTTAGGCTGCTTGAGCTGGGCTTAGTCAGAGGAAAATGAGCCCTGGCTGTGCTGCAGGTGGCTGGAGCTGTTGGAGGAGATGGGTTTGGAGAAAACTGGGAGCAAATGCTGGTTGCTGTTCCCTGCTGCTGTGCCCAAGGTCAGCCTGACCGTGGAGCTCCCAAATTGTTCCCAATTTTCCAGCTAACAGTTGCTGCTGCTCAGCTCTGTGAGCAGCTAATGGGGTTTATCAGCCTCTGGTGCTTCTGACTGGGCTTTGTCAGAGCAACCTAATCCCAAAGAGCCAGAGCTAAAATAAGTGGGAATAGGAGTTCCTGGGCCTGTGCAAATCCAATGCCTGACATAGCAAAGCCATCTGATTTCTCTCAGACTCAATCTGCTGATTGTTATATGTGAATTGACTGTAAAGCTGGGGAGAAAGAGCATCCTTAGTGCTTCTTACAGCTCCAACTTGTCAGGCTTGAGGCACTCTCAGATTTCTCTGGTTTAAAAACCTCAGTCAGGAAACACAAACCAGCCTTTGGAAGGAAGGGGTTGCAGTGACTTCAAATCTCCTTTTAACATGGAGAGCTGTAATCAGGAACCCTGACCCAATTCCTCCTTTTTTAGAAGGGGTTTTCTGCTTCAAGCTGCAAATGAAATACAACTGTGGGGCAGCCTGAAGTCTGTCTTCTCCTGCTTGCTTTTTTCTGGACACTCCAAAACTTATTGCTGTGTTTCAGCATTGCCTGAAGCTTATGAGAGATTTTGCTCCCACATTGGCCACATTTGGTGACTGGTCCCATATGTTTGATTCTGTTAAATTGTTTTGTTTGGGTTTTGTTTGTGGGTTTGTTTGGTTTTTTTTCTGTGGAGGAAAGGTATGAAATAAATACTGCCTAAAAGACTTGTGGCTGTCAGCTCTTGGACAGGGCTGTGAGGAAAGCCCTGTTCTGTCTCATGCCCCATCAGGTTTAATGCTTGCTAAATGGCAGAGCTGTCGAGGACAAGTGCTGGGCTGAGGCACTGGAGCTGGTATTAAAAAAATAAATATTGCTGCAAGTGGCTGATCTTGGAAAGAAATGATGCTGTGAGTGGATATACAGGGAGTGCTGAGGTGTCTGGATTCCCCCCAGGGCTCACTGCCAGGTGGGAGGCTTGGGAATTTGGGAAGGCAGCCTGTGGAGAAAGTCCTGTGTCCCAGCAGTAATAAATCCTCTCCCTGCCATCCAACATGAGGGCTGTATTTAAATATTTTTCTTGCTCTAGAGCTGCAACCAGCTAGAGTCTGATCTTTTCATTTTGCCCATCTTTTACAATGTGATAAAAAGAAAAAAAAAAAAAAGTTTGCTACTTGTCTGGCTTTTAGAGAATTCTAAAATGATGAAAAATCTAATGAAGACCTGTCTGCCATGGTCATCCTGGAGCTCTGAGGGTTTTGTTCTTGCTTGTGCCATCTCCTTCCTGTTTCTCCATGGGAACAGGGTAGGACTGAGCTTTTTATCCTGCCTTTCAAATGGAGAAACACTGGAGCACCACAAAGAAGTAATTTGTTGGTTATTTGTCCTCAGATACTGTGACATAACTTAGGGTGATGCTCTGATGATGACTCAGAAAGGAAAGGTGGCAGATAGTGAAAAGATTTGGGATCACCCCTCTTTTCCTTGCAGACATCAGTGGTTGTGGCCAAGAAAATAGGTGTATTTTCTAGTGACTGCAAAATAAAGGATGTGGCACTGCCTCAGGTGGGGCAAGATGAGGGTGTGAACCCTTGGATACTGTAGAAAGGCAGATATGGAGATTGATTTCCTTGAGATTTATTCCCATTAATCCACCTTTGTGTGTGCTGTTCTTTGCCTTCTGATACAACTTCTTTGATGGTGAGATTTTTAGGGGGTGGTGCAGGCTGAGGTGGGAGAGAGGGTCTGGAAAATGCAGGGTGGGAGCCTTTGCCTGGCTCCAGCATTTTACTGTGTTATTTTTGCTCTATTTTAATTGTAACCTCAGCTTAATGTCACTCTTTGCTATGAGCACTGACACAGGCCCACTGAGGAAATGGAATGGGACAATGGCATCTGTAAAAGTTTTTCTCCTTTCCTTTTCCTTTCTAGCAGTTTTTCTCCAGTGCAAAAGCCAAAGGGTGAACCCTTGTTTTGTGATCATTTATTATTTCTTTCTCTGCCAGAGCAGATACCAGAAATACCTTCAGCTTTGGACACAACCTGCCCAAAATAGCTCTGGGAGCTCTGCAGGGGAGGTGTTTGGCAAAGGGCTCTGCCCAGTTTAGTCTGAGCCAACAATCCCAGTTCACAGAGCATCTTTGGGACCACCAGGGTGTGAAGGTGGCAATGGGAAAATACTCCAGTTGCTGCAGCAGTGACACAGGGAGTGCTTCACCACCTCTGGGATGCTCATCTTGGGGTGTTTGGCAAATAAAACCCATCCCCTGAGCATTGTTTTTATTCATCCTGGTGGCTGAGTGTACTTTGGTGCCCTGGGAATGTAACAGAGCTTTCCAAACCCACTCAACTCCCTGCTTGTAGTGATTGAGAGGTGTGGAGAAGGCATTATTTCATGGATAAGTGGGATAGGAATAAAATCCCATTCTTACGGGCTGGGTAGAAGTGTCTGAGCTATTTTTGGCCACTTTTCCCTGCGAGCCATTGGCATGTGGAGGTGTCTGGCAGCTGAACCCACATCTGCTGCTCCCCCCTGCCCTGGTTGCTGGAGGCTCTGTGGAAGATTTGGGAGGAGGGCAGCAGGGAATGTGTTGGCTCCTTGCTTTCCTTATGGAAGTGGCACTTTCCCCTTCAAGGGTGACAGGGAGAGGGGGATGCTGAGCAGGGGAGATCTGCTTGTTGTCAGGAATAACCTCCCTCTGGGGGTGGAACAGCTTCCAGCAGCATCACTCAGCTTTCTGAAATATTGTTGGAAAAATGTGCTTTTTTCAGACTGAACGTGGGTCACTTTAGGACAACCTATGAGCTGTTAAGGGGGAAAAAAACCACAGAATGAAGTGAAAACTGGTTTTCAGGAGAGAGTTGGTGGCTGCTCTGTGTGTGCCCTCACCCTGGCCAAGGCTGGTGGCTCCAATCCCTGAGGGAATATCCAGTGTCCCCAGAGCGTTCAGTCCATCCAGACTCACACCCTGTGGTGTGAGTTTATTTGCTGCCAGGCTGGGGACAGCAGTGACAGAGCTCAGTGTGTCACTCAGGCTTGTGTTTCTCTGGCAGAACAGGACCTTGCACTGCTGGTCCAGCAAGATCCTGACCTCAACCCGTCCCTCTGGCAGTGGGAGCCATTCCCTGTGTCCTGTCCCTCCACCTCTTGTCCCAGTCCCTCTCCAGCTCTCCTGGAGCCCCTCTAGGCACTGGCAGGGGCTCTGAGCTCTCCCTGGAGCCTTCTCCTCTCCAGGTGAACATTCCCAGCTCTCCCAGGCTGGCTCCAGAGCAGAGGGGAGGATTCTGCCCAGCCCACAGGCAGTGTGTGGATGGGTGGCTGCCCAAATGAGGCTGCTGACAGCATCTCTAGAAATGTCAGTGGTTGTTTGGGCTCTGAAAGAGCTGAGGGTGCAGCAGAACTTCTCATGCAGCATTGCTGGGCAGGGCTGAGGAAGGTGCTGTGACAGTGACACATCACATCACATCACATCTGAGCTCTCACTCAGTGCAGTGACTCTGCAGGGAGCCCTTGACCTGCTGGTGCTGGTTTTGGCCACGGGCAAGCTTGGCTTGCCTGTCCTTATTTATCCAGCACAAATGGATTTGTCACCCCAGCGCTTGATCACTGGTAATTTGTATGGCTGGAGCAAATCCCACTCCTGATTCCTTGCCTGCCCACCTGCTGCTGTGCTGTTCAGCTTTCTCTGCTCCCCCAGCTCACCAGCACTTCATGGATCTTCTCTGCTTTCAGAAATACAGATAGTCCTTGAGTCTTTTTCATCCTATTTCTTGCTGGGTGCCAAGATAATGCTGCTGTGGCACTTGCTGTCCTATCCTCATAGGTGCTTCTTCTTATTATTATTATTTTTTAACAGATTAATTTAAAACAAGCTCTGAATTAAATTGTGTGGGTGGGATGCTTCTCTGACTCTGCTGCAACTTGTGGAACTTCCATGTGACAAAAAGTGGCTTTGGGAAGAGCCAGCTGCTGAGTTTTTCCTGTCATGGTTGTGCTTTTCTCCTTACTCCAGACTCCCCACTTAGTGATGCTGTGCATGGCACTGGTCTGAGCACTTAAAAAGTACAAAGACACTTGCACCCAGCCCAGAATAAACCCTGGCACTAATTTTGGCATCACTCAGCTCCCTGCTCCTGCTGTGGGAGAGCTGAGCTGGGAGCCAAGGCAGCAACGTCACAGGTACTCAGCAGAGCAACCTCAGAGCAATCTGCATCTTGGTGGAAACAGATGGAGTTTGACTTGGTGTCAGTTCTGAGCCCAGAATAACTCAGTTTTACAGCAGGGGAAGTGGAAAGGTACAATGCTGCCATGGCCTGGATGCTGACAGGCAGGAATTGAGCCACGCAGGGATCATTCCCACTCTTGGGAAGCCTGGCCATGAGGAAAAACCTCACTTGGGTGTGTTTTGTCCAGGTTTTTTATTGGGAAAATACTAAGCAAGGTGTGATAAAACATATTCTGGTGACATGGTGACAGATCCCATAGCTGGAGGCTTTTCTGGGAGAAGGGATGGCACAGCTCATGTGTGATTTGGGATCTGAGGAACAAGAACCTGAAGAGATTCCCTCTTCCCCTGTCGTGTGCTCACTTGGCTTCAAAACTTGCCTCCCTCCCTCAAACCTGTCCCTAAGCCTCAACTTTATTTATCAGCTGGTTTAATTCCTTTTGGGATGGGATTAAGTTCAGCATTGGTTGTCCCTGAGCTGGGTGTGTCTGATTTACAGCCCTTTTCTTAGGGGTCCAGGCTCTCCCTGGAGTAGGAGCAAATCTTGAGCCACAGAATGGTTTGGCTTGGAAGGGACCTTAAAGATGAGCTCACCTCATTATCCAGGTTGCTCCAAGCCCCCTCCAACCTGGCCTGGGACACTCCCAGGGATCAGGGGCAGCCACAGCTGCTCTGGGCACCCTGTGCCAGGGCCTGCCCACCCTCACAGGGAACAAATCCTTCCCAATATCCCATCCATCCCTGCCCTCTGGCAGTAGAAGCCATTCCCTGTGTCCTGTCCCTCCATCCCTTGTTTCCAGTCCCTCTCCAGCTCTCCTGGAGCCCCTTTAGGCTCTGGAAGGGGCTCTGAAGTCTGAAGATCCTGTTAGAGCTGTGGATTAGGGCTTCTTGTGCAATAATTAGAGGTTAACCCCAACATTCCTGCTAATGTTTGCCTTTTGCTTTAGAGGAAGGAAATGGGATCCTAATCTTTAGCTCAAATGCCATCTGTACTTCCACTGACAAAAGTAAATTTGTGTTGTGCTTAATGAAGCCTAGAAAGATGTCTCAGATAATGGACAGAAAATCTCTGCCATTTAGAGACTTCTGCTTCCCAATGTTATTGCTGGGCTTCATATTATGTCTAAGGAAGTGAGGCCTTGGTGTTTTGGGGGTGTTTTTTCCTTGGTGGATGCCTTTAACTGTGAGTTTTCAGAGGAGAAGGCCCCCTTGGAAAAGCAGATGGCAGAGTTGAATCACATGCTGCTTCCCTTAACATTTGGGTGGAAAATGTTCCCTGGAAACTGGGCTCTGGCTCTGTGGAGATGCCAGTGGAACACTGCAGGGAAAGAAATGGGGAGAGGATTTCAGGAAAGTGATTTTTGCTTTTTAGAGTCTGGCTGTCAGCCTCCCTAGCCTGAGACCTTGGGAGCCTGCAGGGGTGGGAATTGAGCTGGGTGATGTCTGTGCTTCAGGCATGTCCTTCTCCTGGATGGGCCAGGACAGAAAAATCCATTCTGGAAATGGGGAAACCCATGTCCAGAGCATCTCTAGGAACTTGTCAGGAGATGTCGCAAAGGAGGGAGTGGGGTCTGCCCTGGTATTGCTGCTGTAGCATTGAAACACTGGGTATTTGTCAGGAAAGGTTTGAAGATAATGGGACTTGTTGGTGATAAGCAGAGATGCCCATTTTGCTTTGGGAAGAGGTGCAAAGATTTGATGTTTCCAGCATTAAAGAAAGCAGGTGAAGAAGAACTTTGAGGCTTCTGCAGCACTTGAGATCCTTTAAAATCCTCAACGTTGAGGGATTGGGAATCATGGAATCACAGACTGGTTTAGTTGAAGGGACCTTGAACATCATCCAGTGCCACCCCTGTTATGAGCAGGGACACCTTCCTCCAGCCCAGGCTCCTCCAAGCCCAGTCCAGCCTGGCCTTGGACACTTCAGGAATGGGACATGGGTGATCCAAGGAAAGGGAGCTGCTCTGCTGGAGCTTGGGATGGGGCAGAGCACAGAGCTCAGATGCAGCAGTGAAGGGCTGGGGAGCTTTGTGATTAGCACTAAATCCTATGCATAGAAAGAAGCCTTGAAACTTCAGATGTCTTGGATGTCTAGCAATTGAAGGACTTCTCCCCTGGCAAGGTTTTTGCTGAGCCTGGCAGTGAAAATCCCCAGAATGTCACAGTTATTGCATGAGACTTCTGCACTAATAGGATTTAATTTCTGCAGAGCTTCTGATGAGAGGAAGGAGTACCTCAAAGGAGCACAGGTATTTTGGGAAAGGCTTAAGTGGAGTAAAATTCAGCTGCAATCATGTTACAGCAGGGAAGCTTGGAGATAAGTGAGATGGAGCAAAGAGATTTATCACTTCCACATAGGATGTGCACAGCCCTGTCTCTCTCACCTGTCCCTCAGGTCTTCCCTGCTGGGAAGAGAGGGATTGTCTCAGTGAAAGGGCTGTGTTGGGCCTGCTTGCTTTTCCATGGAAGTTCCTGCAAGGCTTGCAGAACTCCTGCTATCCCTAGATTTGAGTTCCTGGCCCAGTGGGGAGCTGCTGCATTTTGCTCCCATTTCCTTGCACTGTCAGGGCTCCTGGGGAGCTGGAATAAGGAGCCAGGCTCAGACTTTGCAGATTGGAGGGGAAGGGGAGTATGGAAGGTTTCCTTCCTGGGGAAAAGGGCAGATAATGCAGCTTGGGGGGGAAAAAAATCAAACAAAGCAGCTTCTCTTCCCTTCTGGCTCCGAGTGAGGTGTGATGTCAAGGTGGGGCTGAGCCTTCCCAAAGATTATGGGAATGTTTTTTCTTTCCTTTTTGTTTGAGGGATGGGGGATTGGTTTATATGCTTTTCTGTTAAATCTCTCAAACAATGCTGCTTCCCCTTCCTTGGAGCAATTGTTCCCCGTGGCTGACTCTCTTCCTTCCCCTTCCTCCCCATCGTGGGAAGAGCTCTCCTGGTGATGATGGATGGGCTCACATTTAGTCTCTGCTTTACCTTCCTTTGTTCTGCTCAGCTCTCTTATTTTCCTTTGTAATTTCTGCCCAGATCCTCATCACAAAGTGGCCAAAACTAGATGTTTTAGTGCTGAGGGAGCGAATTAAGTGTCAGAGCAGCTTCTGCCTTCACCCCTGAACATGGCAGGGCTGGGTTAATGACTCAAGATCCTGGAGGGCTTTTCTGACCTCAGTGATTGCTGATTTTACTGCCAGAGACATGGGACTGCACAGTCTAGCAGACTTTCTAGGCTTCATACCTTGAGTCCATGTAGTCTCCTCTTGGGAGAGCCAGTTTGTTTCTTGGGCAAAAAAAAATAAAAAAAAGGTCTTTTTGACCAGCCTAATCTCAAACATTTTCAAATACATCCATTTTGGGAGATGCCATTTTTTAAAAATTTATTTTATTTTTCAATGCCCAAGAATCCCAAGACAGTGCTTGGGCCCTGGCAGAAGAGCAGCTGTGGCTGCCTCATTCCTGGAAGTCATCAAGAGATAAGATTGGATTTGTCCTTCAGGAGCATTTCCAAGGAAAATCTGTCATAAACCAGGCCTGGACAGAGCAGCATGGGAGGGATGCTGATCTCTCTACTTCATGTGGGCACATGGATTAAGTAAAAAATTGAACAAATCCATGTGCCATAGGCAGGAATAATAAACCATTGGGTAGTCCAGGCTTAAGGATGTAAGTAACCACCTGATTCTGTAGTAACTCCACTATGAGCTTCTTTTGGAAAGCATCCCCAGACTCCAGATAAGAACTTCCAGGTCCTTGCAGCTTTTATCAGAGGAGCTTCCTGCAGGGAGCTGTCAGTGATTTGTGCTGGGGGGAAGAGGAAAGGCAGCTGGGGGAATGTTCCATGACAGCCTTTGGGTGGCTCATGGAGTGAACTGGGAAAGGCAGCAGCAGGCTGGGGGGTTCTGCCCTCTCTGGTTAGGTGGAAATCACGTGGTCTAATGAAACAACAGTCGATGAAAATCTGTTTTAAGGGATTATATCATGTTTCGGCAGAGCCAGTACAGTCATCCTGCTGATAAGGCCAACAGTCACTGTAAACACAGTAATTAACAGTCTGAACTTGTGAGAGGTGCTCTGATGGAAACCTGGGACTTCAGGATTAAATAGTAGCCTGGAGAAACCTGTGATGAATATTGAAAGCCTCATTGCCTTGGGCAGTGGTAAAGGACCTTCTTGCATAGAAGTCTGAAAAAACCTTTCTGTGCCCTTTTCACAGCCCGTGGTTAGGAATTGCAGGTAATATCTGAAATGATTATTGACTGGAGAGCTGCCTGGAGCTGCTGCTGACTTGACAGCTGATAAAACCCTAACCCAGTGTGACCTGAACATCTGTCCTTGCTGCATCCCAGTCACCAAGGCTTTACCTGCATCTGGTCCAAAGCCAGCTGTATTTTTAGCTAGTGTTTAAATAGTGTCCAAACTGTTTGATGCTGTTTCAGGCGGACAAGAGTGGTTGCACAAAGGACTTTTTGCACTGAGAGCTCATTGAGGGAAGCACAGGAGTGATGGGGGTGCTGTGGGAACTGGGATTGTGGTGGCTGCTGCAGCAGAACTGTTGGGCTCTTCTCTGTGATTCCTTATTGTTGCTTTTAATTAAGATAATAAATAAAGAAATTACTTCTGGGAGCAGTTTTGAAGGGCATCTGGAGGAAATGGTGAGTCTCTCTTTAGCAGGGGACCAAACACTGAAGTGTTGACCTGGTGCTGGCCAGGCAGAGTGAGATTGTTCCTTCCCTCTTCTTGGGAGACCATAACTCCCATAGTGATGTTCCCTGTGGCATTCCTTGCAGGAGGAAAATGGCAGAAATTTGGTATGAGTCCTGTGGAGTACTGAGTGCTCTTTGAAGCACTGCACCTACACATCAGCTTTTGTCTAAGGGGTAACATCACTGGAAATGTCCAGAAATGGCAAATAAATGTGCAAGCCAATCTCCTGTGTAATTGCAGCAGCCCCTGGCCTGCTGGAGCCTGCTTTGGATCAGCAGTGCTCCACAGATCCAGCTGTGGCAGTGCTGACTTTCTGAAGCACTGATCCTCCTCTGTCCTTTCCAGTTCCTCTGAAGAAAACAAATCCATCTGGTTTAGGTGCCAGAGCTCACTGCTGACTCTGCAGAAGTTGTTTGCACTTCTCTTGCACATTTGGAAAGTCGTCAATGCAGGGTTGATCCAGAGGTGTAGGAAAGAGCAGAGAAATGGAGTTAACAGATAAATATCTCCAGCCTCCAGTTGCTTGGAGACCTCTTGCACTGGCTGTGTGGTACTTGTGTCCCAAACATAACAAGTGACAGGATGGGAGGAAGTGCTGGGGGAAGTTTAGGTTGGATGTGAGGAAGAATTCCTTCCTTAGAGGAGTGGTCAGGCATTGGGGCAGGCTGAATAGGGGAATGATGGAATCCACAGCCCCTGGAAGTGCTCAGAAAGTGTGGGGATTTGTGGTGCATGGGGATGACACTGTGGTGCTGGTTAATAGCTGGACTCAGAGGCCTTTCCCAGCCTTAATGATTCTGTTTAAATACAACTTATTTTTTTATTTTCACAATAAATCTTGATGGAATTTGATCTTAAAAGCAGATACCCACTAAAAATCCAGGAAACTTGATCTTCCTAGTGTGGAATCATTTAGGCTTTCAAAGATTGTGATTATCATCAAGATTTATACCTTGAGTCTGTGTGGTGGCTATGTTGGACCTGCTGCCCTTGGTGGAACTGTGTGAAGACTCCAGGAGGCTCCTTGCCTCTGGGGGGGAGTTTTTGGCTCCTGTGCTGTCCCTGGTTTGGTCCCCAGAGGTGCCAGCCTTAGCTCAGTGCTGCAGGAGGCTGTGGGGAGCCTTTGTCATATCCCTGGCACGGGGACTGAATTCCATGGGTGGGGCAGGTCCGTGGGGCTGCACTGACTGTGGTCCAGCTCCTGTTTGTTCAGGCTGCCCTTGGCCCTCTGGCTAACCCCCTTTAATCCCTGGGCTTACCCACAATCAGTGTCACAGAGAGTGTCTGAGCAGAGATTAGCCACGGCTGAATGCGGCCGCCTGCGACAGCGCCGAGGGAAAACTGAAATCTCTCTGCTGCTAAAACTGACCCCCAAATTCTTACTCTGTGTTTGCTTTTTGAAGTTATTTTCTTTTTTAGCTTTGTGTTCTGAAGCAGTCACTGCAGTTCCTGGAGAGCTGCTGGAGGGCTGTGGTGCCACGGGTACCTCATGCAAAGACTCCTTCATCCTGAATCAGAAGCATCTCTGTTCTGTGCTGTCCCCTGCAGAGTGCTGGCACGAGCCAGGTGCCCCCAGGGTGACAGCTGGGGGTGGCCTGGCTGTGTGCTGCTCTGGCTGATCCACACTAATGCAGTGTTTGGAGAGTGGAGCCTGGCTTGCTAAGGACAGGCAGCTTAACTGTGTCCAGCACCTTTGATCCAAGGGGAGCTTGGTAGCTTGTGGTGCATCCTGTGGGGGAAATTAGGTGGAAACCAGTTTTTAAACTGAACTTTTGGAAGGGGAGGGGTGCTTAAGAAACCCACAGGTGTGCTGGTAGCCCTTCTGAAATGGTCCCTGAATCACAGGATTGGGAGGGACCCATCATCTGAGTTGAGCTCAGACAGGCTTGGCTGCGATGGATTGTGCTGGCACAAGCTTGGAGCAATGTGAGATAGTGGAAGGTGTCCCTACCTGTGGGTGAATTTGAGATCCCTTCCAACCCAAACTATTCCACTCTTTTGAGTCATTTTGCCCCTGAGACCTTCCCAGCCCTTTGGGATGGGTGACAGGGATGCTCTGTGTGGGATACTCAACCCATCACCACCAGCTCTCCACACTTCAGGTCATCTGCTCTTAAAAGTGTTTGCAGCTCAAAAAGCAGCCTGGGAATCCTGACTCTGCTTCATATCCTCTTTCAGTGTCCCTGCCTCCTGGTTATGAATTTAGCATGAAAAAGGGCTTTTCACATGTTTTAAAAGCTGCCTCCAGAAAGGTTGGAGGAAAGTTAACATGAGATCAAACCCTGGGAGATGGGAGAGTGTTTGTTTGCTTTTCCTTTGGTGAAGACCTCAGTGTGTTTGTAAAACTCTGCATTGGTTTATCCACTGCCATACTCAGGTATCTCATGGACTGGTGGGATCTGCTCTCCTCTGAGGAATTTAGATGAAAAACCAAAGACAAGTTTGGGAAGATTACAGCAAGAAAAGACGTTGATGGAGTGTTTGTCAGGAGTAACCTCTTCAGTGCCCTTGTCCCTGTGTTATCTCGTTGTGCCTCTGGAGGAATGCTGTTCCTGAGCAGCAGAAGGTCAGGGTGACACGTGCTGAGCTGCCAGTGTTGGCTGCCTTGCTCACAGACTGGCAGCCCTTGCAGGTTGTTGCCTGAGGGCTCCTTTCTGTTAAATATCTCACTGACAGCAGTGGGGCTTCTGTGGCACAGGAAACTTCAAAAGAGTTTAAGGATCTGGTGGTGAGTGAAGCACCACCTTCTGTGGATTCTGTGGACTAGAATTGGTTTCAGAGAATAATAGAACCCTTTAGGCTGGAATGGGCCTTTGAACATCATCCAGTGCCACTTTCTGCCCCAGTGTCCAGCCTGGCCTTGAACACTGCCAGGGATCCAGGGGCAGCCACAGCTTCTCTGGGCACCTGTGCCAGGGCCTGCCCACCCTCACAGCCAGGAATTCCTTCCCAGTATCCCACCTAACCCTGCCCTCTGCCAGTGGGAAACCTCTCCCCTTGTCCTGGCCCTACATACCCTTGTATAAAATCCCACTCCAAATTATTGGTAAATAATTCTTTTTAACCTCTAAAGGAAGAGATTTTTCTGGATGTTTTATTTAAGGCAGTTCTTGAGCTGTCTCTGAAGTGAGGACCTGAGTAGTCACTGAAGTGGCTATATTTGAGAAATTGGTGCTAATCTGGTTTGAAAGATACAAATTCTGACTTACATTAAGAGGTGACTCCTACATCTAAGGGATGCAGAAGAAATACAAAAGAAAGAGAAGTGTCAGCCATGTTTTTAGACATTGGAAGGATTTGACAACAGATGCTTTTCTTCCTAACAAACTTTAGAGAATTCACATGAGCTGGCATAAGTCTTGTTTGATTTTAGTGGAGTTAATTGAGTATTTCTGTCTAAAATGTTTAATTGCTTTATTTTCTGATTAAAACTTCTATATATACGAATTACTATGATGTGTTTCCTTTTTCTCTAGGGAGCCATGGCTGCTACATATTCTGCACTGAATCACAAGACATTTCAGCCAGTGCTGGAGCCTGTGGCAGCCTCCAGTTTAGCTCAGCGAAGGAGCATGAAAAAGCTCACATCCACAGACTTATAGATCCACTGGGACACCTGAGCAGACACAAGCAAGGGGGAAACCCAACAAGTGGCTCTGTTTTGCCTGACCTGTGATCAAAAGGCATCTATGGTTTCCTGCTACACTACTTGAATTCTGTAAAAGTCCTTTTTTTAAAAAGAAAAAAAAAATCCACAGGTTCATACTGTGTTTGTTTTACAGTATCTGTTAAGTTAATTTAAACATCAGGTACACCATAATGAATTTCTCTACACTGTCCTTTGAGATATGTTGCAAATATTCTTTCACATTCTGTATAGTTTTGCTGGGTTCAGTTAAAAAAAAAATGGTTTAGGGGACCGTTGCCAGTGACCAAGTTGTACATAAAGTGTCAGTGTGAATTTTCTTTGCTTCACACCTTGAGACCCTGCTGTGAAGGGCAAATTCTTCATTTTGTAATTGGGCACTTCATTGATTCAACTCAATTCCTTTCCCTTGTCCATGACTATTATGCAGAGCTGGGCAGTGTGATGTGCCAGAGTTAATTCATCACTGTTGATCTGTGTTTGCACAGTGCCAGTAACTGAGGAGTTTGTGTGGAAATACAAACCAAAGGGATGTACAGGATCCTGCACTTAAATTTGATCTCTCGTGACCCAACAGAAATGCTGGTTATGGCCTCTAACAGGAAAATGAACATTTCTGGTTATTACCACAAATTGTGTGCTGCACTGAGCTGGAGGAAGTCAATATGTGCATAAACTGTCAAAATTCAGGCTCTCAGAAACATTGGTGCCACTTCAAAACAACATCATGCAGCTCAATCCTTTGTTATTCATATTTCCCATCCATTAGCACAACCACTGTGTTATTTTCCTCAGCAGTCTTTCCACTAAATACACCTAATATTAGGTTTGTTTGGTATATGAGGCAAACTGACACTTTATTATAACCAACTTGGCACTTGAGGTTTATTTTTTATTTATTTGATTTTTTTAATAGAAGGTTGCTTCTCTCTGATTCTCTCGCCGCATGTACAAATATTACAGAACAGAAATGCAAAATTCTCTTTGCCTAACTGTAGGGGTAGCTTGGGAAAATAAATAAGCCTTGCTGTGTGCCCAGATAAGGGAATTCTGACCAAGAAATTGCACAGTTATGGACAAATTCCTTTCAGCATCCTGTGGCCAGCACTCACTCGCCCTCTCTGTCTGGTGTTAGGACTTCAGCTGTTCCTAAATGCTGGGATGGAGGGGAAATTCATTTCAGGGCCAGAATTACCTTGGGGTTTCCTGACTCAAAACCAGTGCTAACTGCTGGTAGTTCATTCAGAGATACACTTAGCAGTGTTTTCAAAAGTTGTAGACACTGAGCAACTGTAGTGACATAGCAGAATGATTTTAAATATTAAATATATTAGACATTAGACTGTGAAGTGACCAAAACTCAAACATAGTTCAGACTCATTTGTCATCATGGAATTTTCAAATGCAGGACCCCAGGGCTGACAGAAATCAGTGTTTTGAGACAGCAGAAAAAAACTTCCAGGAGAATTCTGGCCCAAGCACCAGGAGTGGTGGTGATAACTCAGATCTCACAAGAGGTCTTGGCTGGTTTTTGCTTATACCTGTGAAGGACTTGGTGGTGTTGGAAGTACTTTTAGATAAGCTGCTTTCTTCTGTTGTGGTGGGGGAAGATGGACATTATCTGGCCAAATAGTTAGGTAGGAATGTATGTAGATTTGAAACTTAATGATATAGCAAACATAGGTGTGCTCTTTGTATCACGCAGAACATCCCCCAGATGGAATTTCTTGAGTGTTTGATAGATGTTGGAAGCTTTAGGGGCCATTTGTGCCTAGTTTTGAGGTGCCTGTTTGAAATGCTTGAAAACTTATCAAGGAACACAACTGCTTCCTGGAAAGCTCCTTGTTTAGTACAAAATCTGCCCCTTTTGCAGCTGCTTCATCCTCCTTTTCCAGCAAGAATGCCTGGAAACCTCTTGTCTACCTTCTGTCAGGGTCATTTTTATGTAAATTTAAAGATGACTGCGAGAAGAATTTGAATTTACTCAAAAAAAGAAGGCAAAGGTGGTAGAAATTAAAGCCCCTGAGCCCAGGTCAAGGTGTAATGTGGGTTGAAATGTAGTCCTAAAAGCTGTGTTGGGGATAAGAGGTAATGCAAGGCCTGGAATACAATGAAAATGTCAAACTTGAATTGTATTCATCTTTCCTGTAAGGCAGCAGCTGGTCTTTAATGGCTTTACCCATGAATCATTTAACAGTCTTTCTTTTGGTATTTTCTTTTAGCTTGCATAGAAGCACCACAGTATAAGCACCTTAAAAGCATTTTGCACAAGAGCAGTTGGAAGCAGCTGAGGGAACTCAAGTTGTTCTTGATGTGCAGCACAAAGGTGGTGAGAGGAAAAGAACACAAACAAGGTGGATGTTCTGATTCATTGCAGAGTATTTAAAACATCTCCTGTAAAGTTATCCCTGTTTTATAGCACTGCTGGCCTTTAGTGCAGGTGGTACTCCAGGGGTAAAAGCAAAGTTTCAGTGACTGCAACATTACAAAGTTGTCTTATCGTGGGGAAAACATATGGATGTGTTATATCTGACAGGCCAGTGTACCCTGGTATGCCATTTATAATCCTTATTTTGGGGGAAAAGTTCCCTTGCTCTGACTATTTCAGCATATCAGTCTTGCAAATATTTGGGATATGCAGGAACATAAAAGTTCATTTGCAGTTTACTTTTACTGTATTTAGTGATCATCTTTGTGAGGTTCCTTTGGGAATTCCTTGCCTGTTTCTCATCCCTTTCTTTCCCAACTTAGGTTTTGATATCTAAAATAGCATGGTCTGCTCGTGAGCTGTCAGTTAAAGGTTTGAGAGGGAAGAGCAGGTACTGGGAAAGTCTGGCTGCAGGGAAAGGTTAGTAGAAATTATTTCTTATCCTCTGGGCACAGTTCAAGTTTACAAACTGGTGATGTTCTTACTGCCTTACTGAGTTAGAAAAAAAAGTCACATTTTTACAGAGGCTCATAATTACACAGAAGTAGACATTTAGGCTAAAGGAATTTCCACAGAACTAAACCTTAAATGATAGAATATTTTGGTCGTGGCTTCCTGCCAAAGAAACTCCTGCTCTGGTGTTTGGTGATGATCATTATCAGTAAGTTCCAGCTCTGGTGCACACAAAAAGCAGATTCCCACTGGAGCTGGAGTGGGCTCAGGACCTTATCTCAATTTGTACCTTCAGTTATCCTTTGGATATAAAGTGAGGAACTCTGTTGTATTTCTGTTCCATATCCATAAAACTGCAGTGGCACCACAGTGAGCTGCACAGAGCTTTGCTGGGTCCAGTCAAGCCACTGATCTGTGGCTTGTGTGGTTTTCTGCTTTTTCCCATTGAGCTCAGAATGAGTGAACTCCCCTTGCCCAGCCAGGAGGTGCAGGGGGCTGAGCCTGCTGTTCATTTGAGGCCTCTGGTGTTGGAATGTTCTTGCAGCCAGAGAAGGCATCCAGAGCCTCACCCAAGTCAGTCATGTTGAGCTTGAATTCTGTCTTCCATGTTTTAATTCCTTTTCCAAAGCTGATCTCCAGCTGTCCAATAGTTGAAATAACTCAGCAGGTGGGAGTTCCTTGCAATGTACTTAGAGACTGGTCTGTACAGCTGTGTTAAATAGATAAAGTTATAATAATTCTCCTGGTTTATATCAGTGAAATTAGGCTAAAACATCAATGCAAACACAGGGTTTTATGTATTTCTGTAGCACTTAAGCTTTTCAGTCCTATCCAGAACTAAAAGTTTGCGAATATTTGTGGGAGGTGATGGAGGAGCAAGTTTTTCTTTCTCAAAGTTTCCAGAAAGCTTCTGAAGCTGTGATCATAGTAGTCCTTATGTAATCCTACAGGAGCTCTGTAGGGTTAAAAACATGAAATTCTCCTTAAAAGTTTGTTGCAAAGCTCTTTTAGGTGTGCACTGATAGCTGTTGGTAACTGCACTTCATTCATCCCACACCAGCCTTCTGCATCAACATCTCTGTCCCTGCTCCAGTTATTTTTTAAATATTTGCTCCTCCTAATCTGACTGTTTCTTGGGAATAGAAGAATGGATGCAAATTTGAAAACCCCCACCCTTAATGTGTGGCTGTAGCTGATTGAGTATTGTAATAATTTGCAGAATTAGAAAGTCCCCCCACAAAATCATCAGCAACTGGTTTTCTGGAGATTTTTCCTGTGTAATGAAAGCAAACTTTCTCTAAAAGCTTTAAAAGATACTTAATTGATTTTATCTCTTAATTATTAATTTTTGGGCAATAGCTTATTACCAATAGTGAGTTTGAATAACCCTGAATCATCTTGTGGGGTTTTTCACACAAGGACCGAGGATGCTGGAGATGGATCTGCTTTGCAGGCCCAAGTGTTCAGGTTTGGGTGTTTTGCATTAGGCTTTTGAGCAGTGTTTGCTAATTAATTAACTAATTGCATTGTCACAATGTCCCAAGCACTTTGGCATCTTGCACTGATGCTCTGGTTAGAGCTGAAACTCTCCTGGCACGTGGCTAAATCTCCATAAAGGGCATTAATTGAGAACAGTGTGCAATGAATTCCATGCTCTGAGGTACTTCAAAGATGAAACTCTACACAAGGTCCCCGTTATCAGATATTGTAACTGTCATTTCTTTCTCTTAAGCATATTGTGGATTTTGTATCATACTGTATTTATTTCATTTAATTTTAAAAGAAATGTTTTCTTTAAAGCTCTGTATATATTGACATTAAAGTTTGCATTGTACTATGTTCTCCTCTTCTTGCAAGGCTGGGTCTGGCAGTGTAGTGGTGTTTCTCTTGGCACTGCTGCCTTCAATTACAGCACACCAAAGACAACCTCAAAATGGTATTTATTTTTGTCAAACTCCCTGAATAATCATAAAGGTACAGTTTTAATTAGCTGGCAGTTCCTTGAGTACTAGAATAAAAGGGTTGCAAATTCATAACATTTGGTAATTGACAGAAATCCATCACTTCTGCTTTGGAAGTTCTCTTGCTTCTGTTTTTCAGATGGATATAAAAAACAATGAGCAAACATTCCTAAATTAAATGTATATGAATTATTTCATAAGCCTTGCCAAAAATCTCACATACATTGAGAGCTATTTATAAATTTATATTTAGGCAAGTGTTTCATGCCACCATTGCAGCAAAACAGAAATTCAATGGTAGGACTGATGTGTTACCTCAGGGTGGGATCATCTACCTCTGTGTTGTCAGGTAGCTATTAAATTTGCCTCCATATATTAAGAGGAAATAATTTTCCTGCAAAGTTATGACCTTTGAAAATAGACACTTGTATTACAAGTGGCAGGAATGACATTAAAAATGGGTTTAAAATCCTCCTGAGGTATTTGATAACTGCTGGTGCTGTTGGTGTTCACAATGGTTTATAGATACTTTATTTTTTTGAATGCACAGGAAGGTTTTCCCACCTTTGCCACAGGTCCATCTCCCAGGTGCTGTTTGCTCACACAAGACACTGCTTTTACCAGCACTGGTGGCAGAAGAAGGGGGGATTGGAGCCACAGAGGAGGCAGCAGGTACAAGTTTCCCAGATTGTGATAAGTTGTTTGATTTCATTCAAGGTAGGCAGTAAAAGCAAATCAAATTGGACAAAACCATTAAAATACTTTTTCAAAGCCCTGAGTCTCAGGTATTGAGATCTGCAGGCTTGGTGAAAGTGTTGCTGGGTGGGAGGAGACAAGGCATGGATTAAAAGCCAACCTTACTGATATGTTTGGAGAAACCAAGGACAGGGATGAGCCAAGTGTTAAAAAAGAGACTCCAAAATGTGCCTTAATTGTATCCTGCTCTTCATTTTCCTGCAAATTTTGGTTCTCAGGAGCTGTTTTCCCCATGATTCATCTCTGAAGCTTTTTGACTGTAAGAGGCTCCTTCCCACATCTCTTGTGTTTTTATGGGGTGCAAAATGTGTTAATGTAAAGATGTTCCCACCTTTGCTTGCCCCAGCCATAGCAGGAAGAGGGAGCAGGTGTCTGCTGGCAGTTTTGCCAAAATATGGATTTAACAGTATTTGTTTTAGCTTTTGTTTAACAATTTCCCTCCAGAACCTCTGGGGAACTTCTCTCAGAGGCTGGGGCTTCCTGTGGGCTTCTTGAAAGACAAAGAAAGCTTTTGGCAGAGCTGAGCTTAGTTCTGCAGCCCCTTAAGGCAGTGTTTGGGTGGGGGCTCCTTTGCAGCCTCCCTGGCCTTGGGGTCATTTCCATTTCCAGCCTTGGAGCAAATCTTGAACTCTCCAGAGCTGGTTTGGGGCCTGCTCTTTGATTTTTGGCATGCACATTGTTTTACCCCAGAGCAATCCTGTGCCAAGCTGTGTTTAAACAAGAAGTGTAATTCCCTAATGCTGGCTGATTGTGCTAATTCCTTTAGTGCTGAGCCAGGTGCATTTTGGGCTCTTCAGTCAGGTTTGTGTGCTGGTCTCTGCAGGGATGGCTGGAATTACAGAGGGAGGGATATCTCATAATTTAAGGGGGTTCATTGCTTTTAAGGCTTTTGTGGGGGAATCACAGTATGATTTTAATGGGCTTGTGTCCAAGACCAGGTTGGACAGGGCTGGGAGCAACCTGAAATAGGACAAGTGTCCCTGCCCATGGCAGAGGGTGGAAAGAAATGGGCTTTAAGGTCCTTTTCCATTTTATTGAATCTCAAATCTTTTTTCTATGGTAACTGCAGTTGTGGAGTGCTGATACCAGGCCCCGTGTGTCCCTAACCTGGTACCTGGCTGTGCTGAAAGCCTTGTCTGGAGGTCTTGGCAACTAAACTGCAAGTCAATCTCACAGCAAGGCGTTAAAAACAGGTGCTGTGTTATCATCTGCTTGTTTGGGGTTGAACTCAGCCATTCCAGGGGTGAGGAGCACCGTGGGGAAAGGGGAATGTGATCCTGCATTGCTGTTCTCTGGGGGAACGGGGTCACAGTGACCCCAAATCCGCTCGGGATTTGCTGGTCTGGGTCTGGTGCTCGCTGTCCCGGGGATGGGCGGGTCCCGTGCCGGAATTCCCGGTGTTTGCCGGCGTCAGGAAAATTAATCCACAAACGCCAGAGGTTTATGTCCAAAAAGGAGACAGAGGAGTCCTTTTTGCTTTATTCGAAT
>JANRGV010000051.1:1405349-1449172 GCA_024734035.1 Alethe castanea
CTCCAGCTCTCCTGGAGCCCCTTCAGGCCCTGGCAGGGGCTCTGAGCTCTCCCTGGATCCTTCTCCTCTCCAGGTGAACATTCCCAGCTCTCCCAGCCTGGCTCCAGCCCTGGAGCAGCTCTGTGCCCTCTCTGGACTCTCTCCATGAGCTCCACATCCTCCTGCTCTGCAGGTGGGGTCTCACCTGAGCACAAAGGCAGAGGTTAAACCTCATTGGCCCTGCAGGTTGGCTTTGGCAGAGCATCAATTTCTAGGGAACCTTCTCTAAAGAGACTTTTTTGGAAAGCCTGGATTTCCTGGTCACAGGATTTCTTTAGTTCACAAATGGTACCATGCTGGGAGGTGTCTCCTGGCATATGTGTGATCATCTGGAATGAAATAGGTGAGAAATTCCTGTGTCTAATATAGGAGGTTTGACTGAATTGATAAAGACCTTGTAGGACGGGTTGGTGGGAGTGTGTGTATAGTTAAACCTCACAACATCTCCTACAATAAATAAAATAAACTTCCTGAGCCTCTCTGCTTTCCTGTGCCACTGCAGTAAATAATGCTTTGTCTGGCTTGGGGAGTTGCAGCAAAAGAGACTGGCAGAGACTTCAGTTAACCAAAACTAATCCCTAATTGGAAAATCTGTCCCCTGTGATATGAATTTCAGTGCTGTTTTAAACAAGATTAAATCTTCAAGCACAAGAGTGGGTAAAATCCATGAGGCAGCATCACAGATGAATCAAGCATTGGCTTTTCTGCTGCAAATTCCTTTAACGTGAGTTGAGTTTTTTTCCCCAAAGCCCCTTAACCTGGAGTTGGTTTTGCTCCCACCTGGCACGCAGCAGGGATTAGGAATGTGCAAAAGTGGTGGAGAATGTGTGTGAAACACTGATTTATTGATTTTTATTTTTTTTTGTTTATTAAAAATTTTGTGATTTTATTGAAAATTTAAAAATCTGACAAACTACAACTTGGTAAAATATTTCTGTCTTCATTAATTTCCTTTTGGGGCCCTTCTGATTGTGTCTGTTGATCACTGAATCAGAGGATGATTGGAAGGGACCTTAAAGATCAAATATTCTGTGTTTTTCTGAAAGCCCACCGAGAGCTGTGCCTGAACTCACTGAAGGATGCCTTGAGATAGAAGAATTTGCCTGGGTTTTCACAAAACCAGCAAGGCATGGCAAGGGCACCCTCAAGGGCAGACCCAAAATAGCTTTTGGAGAGCTTGCCACAAGCTCTGCTGCTTGCATGTAAATAAGGGGGGGGGAGTTATGTTTTTATATATGGGGAAAAGCTCAAAGGTTTTAAAATGTATTCCTTGGCTTGTTTTTCAAATCAGTGTCATCCAGGGCATGAACAGCAGCAAAGCTCAGCCCAGAGTGACATTTAAAGAGCTGGAGGGTGGGATTTTTGTAGCAGTGTTGGTCTTCAGCATAAAAGGTACCTAAAACCTCACTTGCCTTGGAAAAGCCCAAGTAAATGTGGGAATATAACCAGTTTTGAATTTCTATATGGAAGGAGAGGCGTTAGACCCAAATGGAGAGGAGGAAAGAAAATCCCAACGAACAGTGGGGAAATTGAGGTGTGAGATCTTGGAGATGTACAGACTGGAAGGCATCCAGAAGGAGGGGAATGGTTTGGGTTGGAAGGGCCCTTAAAGCCCATCCAGTGCCACCCCACCATGGGCAGGGACACCTTCCACTATCCCAGGCTGCTCCAAGCCCTGGTCAACCTTTGGAACACTTTCAGGGATGGGGCAGCCACCCAGTTTTTCTGGGCAAAATTGGATGTCTTGATTTGGGTTATACAGCCAGGAATTTGAGATTTCTAGCAGAAAAGCATCATTTTCGGCACAGCAAAAAGGAAATAATTCCAACCCTTTTTATGGCTTTCTTTTGGCTTTTTTTCCTATGACGGAGGATACAAGGAGGAGCTGTATCACAGGATGGGTGTCCTGGGTGTTGCATAATAAAAAATAGGCAACACACAGTTAAGTAGACAACTCCAGCCCTTAGCATGGAAAGGGAGGCAAAACCTAATGGTTTTTAGTGTTTCTGTTGTCACTATATCGGTTACGTTGTTTTGCATAATTAAAAAGCCAGGAGAGTTTGCATAATTAAAAAGCCAGAGAAAAGAACATTTTCCATATAAAGATCAGTGTGTGCTCAGGGTCCGGAAGGCAATTATAGTGGTAGAGTTGCTCACAGTCTTTTCCAGTCTTCATCCTTCCTTGTTCATTGTGGGAAGAGAGGATTTGTTGGAATATTTTCCATGCAGAATTTATTTCAGTATTTTCCTTGTTGAAATGAGAACATGTGGGGAGTGTTTAAGACCAAGGAGTCAAACCAACCAGGAGCCCATGGAAATGGTGCTGGTGAGAAACAATTTGAAGACACAGACTGATGTCCTCATGCTTTAGGATTTTACCCATGTTCTTGGAGCAGGAGCACTGAAGAGATTTATTTGAGGGATTTCTTTTGTATGTCTTGAGTAGAATTTGAAATGTTCCTGAAAGCTGAATGTTGGTGCTGGTGTGGTCTGTTTGCAAAACACTTAAAATATGTGGTGGTGGTAGTGGGAGGAATAAATGTTGGGAATGGGTGGTTTGGCTCTGCAGGATCTGAGCACCTCAGGGGAAGGAATAAGGAGTAGGAACATCCCTAATCCACTGTGTAATCTTCACCATGTGATAACTACTCACTCATTTAGGCTATGCCCAAGGGAAGATGCATGAGAATGAAAAAGTTAATTAAACAATTGCCTCAAAAAAAAAAACAACCCAAAAACAAACAAACAAACAAAAAAAAATCCCACACAAACCACCTAAACAACCACCAGCAAAAAAACCCTCAGCAAACCCCAGCTCCCTGTCAGGAAATGTCCCCTCTTCCCTGACAGCTAGAGAAATGCTCTTCCAGCCCTCCATAAGATGAATCTACATAAATGACCCCTCTGCCTAGACCTAGGGAACAGGGCTGCATCTCCCAGGGAGCAGAGGTGTGAAATCTGCCTTTGGAAATGCCTCTTTTCTCCACCTAGTCTCAACAGCTGGGATCAAATGGGATCCTGTTGGCACTGACTTCTCTTTTCCTCTGCAGTGGGAGCGCCTCTGGTTCCTCATCCTCACCTCATCCTTCTTCCTCACCCTGGTCTGGTTTTACTTCTGGTGGGAAGTTCACAATGACTACAATGAAATCAACTGGTGAGTAGAGCTTCCCTTAGGAAATGTGGTTGCCATCATGCACCTGCTTGAGGCAGCTTTGGGTTCATCTGGATCCTTTGGATGGAGCTGTAATGATGATAAAGGGAAAATGAGGTGGGAAGTGGGACTCAAGGAGAGCTGCTTCTCCCTCATCTATGTGTAGATATAATGTGGCCTTGCATCTCCACTTTGTGGCTGGGTTTTTGTTTGTTTATCTTTATGGCTGGCTGGATTTGGAAGTGACTGAACAATTTGGCTGCAACTACTCCACAAAATATCCATGGCAAAAATTCAGCCTGAAGCACATGGGTGTGGAAAATATTATACGAAGTTGGAAGGGGCTGAAAAGGAGCTTTGCAGTGGGATGTGCTGGAATTTAGGGTGTTGCCAGCTGCCTCCAGTGCTGGAAATTATTCTCTCTTTTATTATCGGCAACGTCTTAAAACATTTTGACAGCACCATGGGCTGTATTCTAACCAAACTGCTTTGACATCATCTTCTTGTCAAATATAAGATGTAAAGTGTACTTTAAAACACAGCAGGGAGCTGATCCCTTAAATAAATTATCTGCTTTTTAGATGCTGGAGCTGTGTGAGGGAGAGTGTTTACCAACATGGTGATGTGAGCTGGCTCCTCCCAGGAGGAAATGGGCTTTTTCTCTTTGCTCACACCCACACTGTGAGGAGTGAAACCATCACCATGGCTCTGGGTTGTTTGTAACAGCAACATGATAAAAATTCCTTTTTTGAAGTGGTGTTTTGTTACCCCTTTCTTCTTCAGTAAATGATGTACCCTCAGTAAAGATGTGATGTGCTCCAAGTTCTCCCCACTGTAAAACCAACTCTGTCTGAACTCAAAGTTGTGAAAGGGCTAAAAGCAATCCTTCAGAAATGAAGGAAAGCCCTGGTAGTGCTGTGAGTGGGCACTGCAGCTGCAGTGCTGCCAAGTTTTGGGTCCCCAAATACTCTTGCAGGAATAGGGGGATGTGCAGGTCTGCTCTAGATGCAAAGGGCGTTTAGGATTTAACATGTCCAGATGTCACCTGCAGCCCAAAGCCCTGTCCCTGCCATGCAACCCAATCTGGATTGTGCACAGCACTGGGAAGGGATTCCCTCTTGTGCACCACAGGTCTGGGAGAGGCTGTCTGGATGGAAAACAGCATTTCAGGCACTGCCATTCAGTGGTGAAAATGGGTCAGTGCTTTGTGTGTGCTGTAACCCTCCTTAGATCCCTGCTCCACACACTGGCACCAGAGGTCAAGCAGGGTTTCTGGAAATCAGCTGTGGAAAGGCTGTGTAGGAGGAGGAGAACACAGTGTGAGGTTTTAATTACAGCTATGCCAGTTCCAGGCAAGGGGGAGAAATAATTTCCATTGGGTCGTGCAGGCTGAGCCTGGCCCTCTTTCCTTGCAGCACAGCTGCATGGGCTCTGTGAAAACAGAGCAGTTTTGGGCCAGGCAGGGTGTGAAGGACTTTCAGGCATCATTTTATTCCCACCAGGGCTGTGAACCTGTTGCTGATGAGGCACAGTGAGGTGCTGGTGTTTAGGAACAGCACCTTTGCTGTTCCTCTGTCGTTGTCACTTCTGGGTTGTGTTTTGGACAAGATTTCTTTGCTGCTTGCTCCTGCTGCCTTCCTCTCTGCTCCACCAATTTCTTGGCAAACTGGGAGCTGCCCCAGAGGAAAGGAAGGGCTCTTTGGGGCAAACAGCATCTCTGCAAGGGGCATGGCACATGGGGCATGGCACACCGAGCTATGCCAGAGAAACTGGGAGAAGGAATTGTGTGATATTGCTGTGAGGAGCTGCTGAGCTTCTTCCTGCCCTCCAGAGCTCATCCTTGGGAGCTCTCCCAGCTTGTGCCATGTTCAGGCAGCTGCATTGAGCTCCTTCAGCCTGTCCCACCAGCTGAAGGGAGACTGGGGGTGTCTGCTGTCCCAAGGAGATCCATTGCCAGCAGCATGAAGACTGGAGGAAGGCTTCCCTCCTTTCTGGGGCTTGTTCCAGCTCTGCACCACCCTCTAGGAGGAGATTTTTCCACCCAGACCTCTCAGGGCCTTTCCCCTCTGCCACCCTTGAGGAGGTTTTTCATCTTTTTACCTCTCTGTCAGGCAGCTTGGGCAGCAGTTAGGTCATTTCAGCTTGTAAGGACCAAAGGGACTATTCTGGGATTGAAACGGGCTTTAGAAGGACAAGGCAAAATTGTGGCCCGGCATGTATTGCTTCAGGCTTTTAATCTTTTCTTCCTCAAGGCTGAATATCAATGAGGTTCTTGTTAGTGAAGGTGCTTTGTGCCTCTTAAGTAAATTTTTAAAAAAATTGCTTCTGACTTTTCCCTTTTTGGTGTCTACACTTGATTGCATTATAGTTGAGATTTGCACTGTGTAAGGTTTGTACTGCACCAGTAGGCTTTGCTCTGGGTCAGGCAGGCTGTGGGGGATGCTGTGATTTGTGAACCTGCCTGTGTTCCCCTGGAGCAGGACCATAAATGCAAGCCTGTGTAGCAAATGTTTTCCTCCTCAGTTCTGGAGAGAGCTCATCTGCTCCATAACTACCACAGAGCCAGCATTTTAAAACAATCATTTGCACATCAAGGGAAGGCCTGGTGCTCTCAGAGGGGCACTGAAGGGACATCAGAGCAAAAACTTAAATGGACTGAGAGCTAAGGAAGCTCTGGGTGGTGGCATCAGCAAAGACTTCAGAGGAGCCTTCTTTCCTTTCTTCCCTCTTTTTTCCTAACAGCATGTCTGAATCCCTGCAGATCCCTGGTTTTGTGCTCTTTGACTCCCTGAGCGGAACCTGGACATGGGCCATGCCTGTTGAGCCCAAGGGTTTGCTTTCCAGATCCCATGGGGGAGCTTTACTCCTGGACAGAATTAGAATCAGAGAATATCCTGAATTATATCATGGAGTCCAACTCCTGGCTCTGCACAGGACAGTCCCAAAAATCAAGTTTGTCTGAACAGAGCAGAGGTTCTGGCTGATGAATGATGCTGGGTTTGAGTGCAGTATTTCTGCCTCTTGTGACCAAAAAAAAAAAAAAAAAAAGCCCAGCCAGTTCATTGAATGAGCTGATTCTAGCAAAGAACCATCCTGTCCTTGTGTGCCAAAGGGTTTGCATGGAGATAATGTCAAGCCTAATCCAAGCCATTTTAGGGATATTGTTTTGGTTTTTTTCCTAAAAATCCAGTGAAAAAATTTGAATCCAGGTCAGGTTTGAACTCTCAGAAGCTGCAAGATGGGTTCTGGGATTTCTCTGCCTCTCTCTATCCAGTTAATTTCCATAAGGAATTAAAGCTCTGGGTTGTCACTTGTACTTCTTGCTGCCTGTCTCTTTTCTTGAAAGATCTATTTTCTAAAGTCTTGTCGAAACCTACTGAAGCTGTTCTGGTGTTGAATCCCTTCTTAATCTGTCCTTCCCACTTGTCTTCCAGGTTTTTATATAACCGAATGGGATATTGGAGTGACTGGTCCATTCCAATCCTTGTAACAACTGCTGCTGGCTTTACCTACATTACAATGTTACTGGTGAGTAGAATGAAATAACATTTCTTAGAGCTTTGTGTGTTGGCTTTAAAAAGGCCACGAGCTTCTCAGGCCATCTACAAGTCAAGGGATTTTCTCCCAGAAGTGATTTTTCTCTCTTTCTCTTGCACTTAGCCTTAAGTTGCCTAAAATTAAAAGTGAGAAATTTATGAACTTTGGCCTCAGACTATCGAAAGGAAAAGACAGATGCTCTCAGAGAGGGAGCACAGCTCTTGTTTCCCAGAGAATGGCCCAGTTTCCAGTTCTGGGAGCAAGTGGCAGTTGTTTCCTTCATCCCAGGGACCTTCAGGGTGGTGTCCATTCGGGTGGCCACACACAGGCACTGCTTCCTGCAGCCCCAGGAGCTGTGGGCCAGGCTCTGAACACCCTGCACCTTGCAGGGCAAAGCCTTTTCCTCCACGTTGTTGGCTTTGGAGAGGATGTGCTGGCCCATCCTGCCTCCATCCCTGCTGGCTGCCCTGGCTCCTGCGGCTGTCCCCATGGATGGTGACGTGTCCCTGTGCGCTCAGGTGCTTCAGGGTGGTGATGTGCCTCTGTCTGACTCTTGGTTTGTCCCTCCCAGATCCTGGCACTGTGTCACATAGCTGTGGGACAGCAGATGAACCTGCACTGGCTGCACAAGGTAAATCTCAGCTCCAAGGGCAGCAGGATCTCGGGAATGGGGGAGCCTGAGGAGCAGGCGGGGGGTGGCACGTGCTGTCACCATGTCTTTGGGAAGATCATAAAATGTCTGTGGTGCACGTGTGGCCTCATGAGCAAACTGCTCAGCAAAGCCAGGAGGCAGAGGATTTGGTGAAATGCTTTTGGCCCTTGCTGATGGGGAGGCCACCTGTGGAGATGGAGAAACACCCGTGGTTAGAGCAGCCTGGTTCAGCCCCAGCTCAGGTGCTCCATGAACCTCTCTGGGGCTCCTTTCTGTGCTGAACCCCCAGCCCTGGAGAGGGGCTGAGCAGATGTGAAGGTGTTCAGAGTGTGCTTGGAGGGAACAGCTGGAAAAGATGTAGGTGTTGAAGCTGAGGGTGTGCAGTGTGCATGGTGAGGTTTGCTGGGCCCAAGGAAATTTGTATGTAAAGCAGTTTGAGGAAACACTGCTGTGAAGCACAAGGAAGGATATTTGGTGCACAGAAGGGTGTGCAGGGGGAGAAAATGGGTTGGCAGGATCCCATTGTAGCTGGCAGTCTGTTAATTGGAAATGAAGGGACCAGTTCTGAATCTGCCAATACACAGAGCTCCTCCTGAAATTCTGCACGTGATGAGTTCTTGTAGGATCAGAGCCTGAACACCTCCCAGGCCAGCGAGAGCAGAGACCTCCCCACCCTGCCTTTCCTTTTTCTTTCTTTCTTTTCATTAGAGATGACAGAAATTATGCTTCCTCAGGGGAAGAGGATGTAATCAGAGAGGGGGCAGGCACTGTCTGACTGCTGCTGCAAAACAAATTATCCATTCTCAAGTCTGACATATGTTTCTTCTTCAGGGGAAATTGTGTTTTTCAGACTTAGGCTTAGATGAGTAAATCCAGAAGAGGGATGTGCTGGAGATCAGTTCTACCCTATGGACCCCACCCTTCTTCCAAAGAAGCCCTCTTTTCATCACAGCTTAGATGTGTTGCTCTCTCTTCCCTTCCCCAGCTTCCTAAGGAGGTTGAGATACAAGACTGGAATAAGTTAATATTTTTCTCTGAACTATACTGAATTAACTGAAGATATAGATTAAAGTGTGTGGGAAAGGCTGGTATGGGCAAACCACACAACTCCCTCCATTTTTCTCTAATTCTGTGCAAAGAGCTGAGAGTTGTAAGTCAAGTTGAAGATGAGTGGGAGGGGGGGAGAAGAAGCAGTAAATTGAAGCTGATGGGAGGAGGAAAGGCAGGAGTGTAGATTTGTGTCCTGACACCTCTGTGCCACACAGGGTGAGGAATCTTGTTTATATGTACGAAAGTGGTTCTGTAAATGTTGGGAATGTGGGATTTTATTTGCTGGTCTGGGGTATTAAACCTGAAATTGGCCTAGAGGAGCCCTGTGCACCTGACGTGATCCATTCATTTCTGGGGATCAATTTTCTGCCAAGTCTCCCCTGCAGTTTTTGGATCTGCAGCAGCATCCTTTGGCTCTGGCAGAATAGCAGAGGCTGAATACCAGACAGATGCAGAGAGCAGGGAATTAATTTTAGACAGACATCCCAGATTTTCAGTCTTTACAGCTGGAGTTATTTCTGTGGCACTTCTGGATGGTTTGAACTTTTTACCTTCACCACGGAGGTCACGTTTTCATTTTGACTGCTCTGCTCAGACCTCTGAGTTCTTCCACGTGAGAGGGAGGCTGGGAGAGGTCCTGATGGGCTGGGTCTTGATCTGTCACCTCAGTGCCACCACTGTCCCACCCAGAGTCCCTTCCCCAGCCCCAGTATCTGTTATAACAGGTCACAACGTGACAGCACATGACCCAACCTCCTTCCCCCTGAGTCTTCACACTGCTTTTTTTCAGACCTTTTATTATATGCAAAGGTTTTCTCTCTCCGTTTCTCAACCTATACAATTTTTATAATAACCACAGTCTTCAGCCTGTAAATACCCTCTGATTTGTTGCAGATTGGCCTGGTGACGACCTTGATAACTACTGTGGTGACCATGTCATCGATAGCACAGCTGTGGGATGATGAGTGGGAGATGGTATTTATTTCATTGCAGGTAAGTTGTCTGCAAGGATCCTTCCCTGGGGGATGAAAGGGGTCAGTGCAGCTGAATTCCATAGGATTTGTGTATTTCTGTAGGATGAAACTCTTGTCTTGATGGTTGTCACACCCCAAACTGAAATCTTGGCAATGAGAAAATTGTTTTAAGGAAGACTTGTGGTATCCTGCAGGGCTAGAGAATTGTGAAAGGAAAATACATGCAAACTTAATTTCTTACAGGTCTGCTCTCTGTTCCTTTTCTCGCTCTTCCTAAAAAAAAAAAAACCAGCAGGTCCAAAAATATTCTGCTCATTTTGCTTAAGAGGTGACCACTGACATGTATTTGGGAGTATGCAAATCTATGCAAATGCAGGGGGTGGAAATGGCATTCACACAGGTGACTAACATTTCTCAGAAGTGCTTTATTTTATTGGGGTAGTTTTCAGATTTGGGCAGGGAATTGGAGAGCAGAAGCATAACTCAGATGGTACATCTCAACTTTGTGTCATGGTGCTGCACCCTGGTGATTGATACAGTCCAGTGTGTTCAGAGAATTCCAGAAGAGTTTGGGCTGGAAGGGACCTTAAAGCCCACCCAGTGGCCCCCCTGCCATGAGCAGGGACACCTTCCACTGTCCCAGGCTGTTCCAAGCCCCAGTGTCCAACCTGGCCTTGGGCACTGCCAGGGATCCAGGGGCAGCCACAGCTGCTCTGGGCACCTGTGCCAGGGCCTGCCCACCCTCATTCTGAGTTTTTTTCCTTATATTTATTCTGAACCTACACTATTTCAGTTTAAAACCATTCCCTCATGTCCTACTACAACTGGCCCTGATAAAGCCTGTCCACATTTTTCTAACACACCCCCTTTAAGTCCTAAAAGGCCACTATAAGTTGTCCCTGGAGCCTTCTGCAGGTGAGCACCCCCAGCTCTGCCAGCCTGGCACCAGAGCAGAGGGACTCCAGCCCTTGGAGCAGCTCTGTGGCCTCCTCTGCACTCCTCCAACCCTTTTCCCAATTATCTGTGTTATTGAGGGAGAAATTCCCCTAAAAGGGGGTTAGAGCTTTTCTCTTTTCCCTTCAGAGCAGCCTGACTGCCAAAGGCAAAGGCAGGATTTGGAAGAAGCAATGGCCAAAACAGCTGCAGGAGGCTGATGCAGGAACGATGCAGAATCCACCTGGAAATGAAACCTGCAAAACCAATGGATTTTTGAGGTGCTGAGGTGTCTTTAATCACATTTTCCTCTCCTGTTCTTGTGCCCTGCAGGCCACAGCCCCTTTCTTGCATATAGGAGCCCTGGCAGCTGTCACAGCACTGTCGTGGTTGGTGGCGGGGCAGTTTGCACGGACAGAGAAAGCCAGTGAGTACCTCCTGTGTCCCTGCAGGGTGGGCAGTGACTGCTCTACTTGGTTCTATTTTATTCCCCTTGTTTCTCTTTTTCCCCTCCCTTTTTCCCATTTTTCTTTTTTTTTTTATTTTATTTTTATTTTTATTTTTATTTTTTAATAAGCCAGGAAGCTATTTTCCTTCTCTCTATCTGTTCCTGGTTTGTTTTGTTTGTTTTTAAGAAAAAACACTGGTATCTCTTGATTTTAAGATCATTTCAGATTCATTAGACTCATGGAAGGCAGATTACCTGGACAAGTTTTACAGGTTTTTTGGTGCAGAGATAGTGGTGTTAGAAACAGAAGAAAAGAACCAAAATATCTATGAGAACCTACAGTCACTTTTAATGGAAAATAGGATCTCAGTCTTTTGGAAATATCAGGAGCAGCAGCAGGCCTTGGTGCAAGCCTGTTCTTGCCATTTCTTTGTGGCATTTTGGCTTTTTTTTCTGAGCAAATTTTTATGGGCTTTTTTTGTTCTGATTTAACTGAATTTTCAGAGCCTGTTGTCTGAGTTTTGTGTCTGCCTGGAGGTTTGGGTGTTGGTGACACCTTTGAGGTGCAGGACACAGCAGGAGGTCCCTTAGCACGGTGTCATTGAGTTCCTAGAGTGCTCTGTGAGTGATTGACATCTCTGCCAGAGAGGAGCTAAAAATCCCTGGCAGAGTTCCTGGATTTACTTTCTGGCTTGTGGGAACATGTGTCAATGAGCCTATTAGATGCTGGAAGCAAAAAGGAGCCTATTTATGAGTGAAACCAGATCAGTTGTGGCCAGGAGAGAGCTGGGTTGTTCTGTCCTTCCCTTAAAAAAAAAACCAACAAAAAAACACCTTCTCTGTCTTGCATCCATTGCAAATATTTGTTTAAAGGGACTTGGGTTTGCTTTTTTGTTTTTGTGGGGTTTTTTGGGAAGGGAGGTTGTATGAGGATTTTTGGTTTGTTTTGTTTTGTTTTTTGGAGGGAAGGTTATCTCTTGAGTTCCAAAGCCTTAATGAGTTTGCAAAATAAATAATAACTAAAAAATCAAGTCTTTTACTGTAACATCTGTGGCTTCAAGTGGCTCCAGATATCTTAGGAGTTCAAAGGTGCCTGTTGTTTTTTATAAGGAACATGCATTTGTGGGGCACAGGGGGTGATTCTGTTGCTCTGTCAGCACCTTCCAAAGATTCCCAAGGAGTCTGGGCTTGGTGGGAAGTCACTGATAGATGGAATTTGGAGCTGATGGGTGGCATGGGAGGCAATACTGCTCATCTGGCCCTGAGCACTGCAGCTGCATCACAGCCCAGAGATTTAATTAAACATCTCCAGCTTGATCAGTAAAACATGATTCCAGTTTTTCTGGTGCAATTCTCAAGGCAGAAGCAGCTGAAGTGGGTGGTGCTAGTGAACCACCAATATAAACTTTAAATGCACTGATGTGGTGCCACAGCTTATTTTTAGCTATGTGTGACTGGTGAATTATTTCTCTTGTCAGGCAGGGCAAAATTTGGTGCTGTCCCACCCAAAGAGTGGAAATGCCAACAATATTTTGGGCTACATTTCTGGGGGTTTAAGCAATTCACTTAACTTACTGTTTCCCCAATACAAAATGGAGTGAAAACCTCCTTGAGGCCTTGATTTCTTTTTTAATATGTTTTTTTCCTAAACACAGAGCTGTGTTTAGTAGGTCAGTCTCTCCTCTGCAGGAAGACAGAGGTGTCTTGCTTTGCTCCTGTGCATGAGGAGGGCAGGGCCAGCATTTCCCCCATCTCTTTGTCTCTCTCTCTCCATCCCAGCTTCCCAGATGCTGATGTTCTCTGCATACCTGGCAGTGGTAGTTGCACTTTACCTCGTCCCCCTGGCCATCTCCTCCCCCTGCATCATGGAGAAGAGGGCCCTGGGACCCAAGCCAGCCATCCTGGGGCACCGTGGGGCACCGATGGTGAGTAGTGATCCCAGCCCTGGGCTCTGGCTGCTCTGCCTGGGCACAGAGTGCCCCTGGACCTGCCAGTCTCCAGGGAATGGAACCACAAATACAACTTGGAGGCACTCCTTCTGCCTAGGGTTACTGGGGAACTGAAGCAGGTCTTGAACCCTCAGTCAAGTGACACCCCAGGTGTTTGAGATGCAAACAAAAGGGCAGTTCTTGCCTTGCTCAGGCTGCTTTGTGCCATTGCATTGTTTTGGCTGCTGGTTTTCATGGAATTGTGGAATCCTTCTCTTCATCTTCTCTTAGGGACCCAAACATTGCCACCATCTATTTGGGGTGGCTTGGTTTCTTCAGGCTTCTAAGGAGCTTTGGTTTGTGTTGCTTGTGCAAGTGAAATCAAGAAGCATTTGCTTTGCTGCACCCCTTCTTCACATATTAAAAATAAGAGCAGTTTACCTGGCTGCTGGCCTGATTGATAGCAGCAAGCACTCACAATAAACATATTCTGCCAGACCAGGAGAAAGGCTTGTCTGGGAAATAAATCTGTGTCAGGTCAGGCTGTCTTTCATTGAATCAAGCTTCAGCTTTCTTGTGTGGGCAGTACAATAATGAGGTCTCATCTCCTGTATAAAGTTTTTTAATCCCTAATGGCTTTTGCTTATGAGTTTATCCTCTTGCCCATTGTAGAGTTGGGTTTTTTTTCTGTTTGTTTTATGCTTTTTAATTTCCTTTCAGTCTGGTTGAGGAATTTACTGAAAATTTGGTTCACAGAATTCAAGAATGGTTTGGGCAGGAAGGGACCTTGAAGACCATCAAGTTCTAACCCCCTGCCATTTTATCTCTAAAATATTAGGAATTAAAAATGCATTTTATTTAATATTATAAACAGAACTCTGACTGCCTTGGAGTGTTACTCACCTGGCATGATGGGACACTAATGCTGAAATCCAATGGACTGGTAGATCCCACACTAAGCCCCACACAGGGAACTTCCAAAGGGCATCGTTTTACAAAAAAGAAAACTCAGTTTCTTAGGTATCACTCTAATCTTGCTGCGAGGGTTTTTTTTTTTTTTTGTCCAGTTCGTGGCTCACAAGGAGATTAACACTGGAAAGGAGAGATAAAGAGGAAAAAAATTAATTAAAAATAAACTAAAATGATGGCCATATTTCCAAAAGGACAAGAAAATACCCTTAAATCTTGTTGATGAAATGAAGGATCAGATCCTTTACTGCATAATCACAGAATCACAGAATGATTTGGGCTGAAAGGGACCTTAAAAACCACCTTGTTCCAACCCCTTGCCATGGCCAGGGACACTTTCCCCTAGAGCAGCCAGAAATTTGCAGTGGCTGCAATTAGTTTGGAATAAAATTTGGTTCATCTGTCCAGGCTTCTTCATTATCCTTCCCAGCAAATGATGCCATGAGTTTCTTTTTTAAGCCATGGCTAATTACGGGAAAAACACAATGTGGTGATGTCCAGCTGCAGCCAGGTTGTGCTGCTCTAACACAGTTTCATAATCATCTTTAAGGAAGGTCCTCAAAGCTCCTGACTCTATTTGAATCATTTGCAATGGATTTCTAAGCACAAAAATAACCAAAATGAGTTCATTCCCAATAATTGTCTAGAAATTACTTGCTGTGTCTCTGCAGCAGGGAGAAATGAATAGTAGCTTGATTTTTGCAGGGGCTGAGTCTCTCAAACCAAGCACAGAGAGGAGGGAGAGCTTCTAGAAATCCTGTGCTGGGTCTGTCTGGCTCTCATTACGTGGGCACGGTTTATAAAAGAGAGGAGGTTTGGAAATCATAGCTTTGTGCCCCAAGGTTTCTTTCCCTTTAGAAATTGCTTGTATCCCTTGTTATAAACCTGGATTTAGGTTTTAGACATAGCATGCCTGAATATATCGTACCACGCAGGTATCCCTTAAAAAGACATGGAGAGATACAGAGCAAGAGATACAAGCAGAAAGATTGTGCATTTTTTTAGTTATTGCAGTTTGGCTGTAAAGCCTTTCTTAGAAAATAGCAATAATACCAGCAATTAATTCCTGAAGCAGCAGCTGCCCCACTTGGTTGCATCTTTGCCTTAAACATACTTAGTTTGGGGCTTCAGCTCCCTCCTTCTTGGAGGAATAGAGAGACTGGGAGCATGGAAATTCCTGTGTCCTGTCACTATCTGCCTGTGTAAAATGTGCTTTCCTTTTTTCCAATCCCTCTTTAAGTACTGCAAGGCTGCAGTGAGGTCTCACTGGGAGGCTCTGAGATTTCTCCAGGCTGAACAGCCCCTGCTCTCCCAGCCTGTCTTTGTAGGAGAGGTTTTTATGGGAGGGTGGCTGCAAAAGCAAACACTGAAGCGTGGAGAGAGGATTTTCACCTCGCAGGTTTACCCTGCAGAAACCTCAGCTACTTGGGAAGGGACACCCGAGCTGGTGACAGCAACCCAGAGCGATGTGAGCAAGCCTGGCTGGGATTCTGCAGCTCCTTGTGGCTGCTGCTCTCTGCTGACAGCTCTGGGAATGTTTGGGGAGCTCCCCTTGGAGCTCGACCTTGGGTGACCCAGCCCAGGGCTGTGCGCTGGGGGTGTCGCCTCTGCCTTCGCCTAAACAAGCCTGGCTTTGACTGGGAGCTGTTTTAGGGAGATAATGTGGCTCTGTGCTGCTTTTGTTGAGCAAACAGAAAAATGAACTTGTGTGGCTGGAGCCAGAGGAATTCCGTGCTGAGATACCGGCGCTGGGGGAAGGTCGGTGCCGACGTTTTCAAGGATTGTTTTACCCAAAAGCTCTGCTGACCTGAGCCTGCAGAGTGATCAGAAAAAACCCAAATGTCACTTATAGCACTCCAAGTGCTTGAGCAAGTTTTTATATTTATTTTTGGTTTTTTATTATTGTATCTTGCTCGTATAGTGCAATTAGGCCTTTGGCCTTAAATATTCCTCTTTGCAATCCCTGAGTAAATCATGGGATGTGAGTGCTCATGGTGTCCTGATGGAACTGGTCCTGGTGGTGGAAAAAGAGGGTGTTACAGGTGCTCTAAACCTGAAAAAAAGTTGGAGAAAAAAGTAATTTATTTTTCAAAAATAACTTCATTTTTATGTGATTCAGTGCAGAAAACCTGCCAGATTTTCTTTCTCTAGTTGTCAATATTTTTTTTTTCTGGTCTGGCTGTTGTTGTTTCATGGGTGTTTCGGGAGTAGCTACACTGTACTGCTTTTGTAGAACAGCAAAGTATTTGTCTTCACACCATTTTTAATTTAAACAAATCCTAATTCTGTGACCATCTGCTCCATTCAACAGGGAGGTATTTCAAATATAATCTGAATCCTTTTGTCTGATAGCCACAGCGATACATTTTCTAGGTTTAAGGCTATTTTTTTAATTGTTGGTAAAACTAACTAGAACATTTGTTATTAGAGAAACTCTGATCTTTAGACTAATCGATTACTTTATGTAATGAGTAGAAGTGGGAGTAAAATATATCTTACAGAATGTGTGGTCTAATTATTCTCTGTGGTATGGAAGAAACAGGAATTTTTAGGCACAGATAGATGTGGAATAATAACATTTTGGGTCCCTGATATCTCCAAACCCTTCTCCCAGCATCCTCGCTGACACTGCTTTGTAAACTTCCCTTGTGCTACTGATCTCCCATTGCTTTTTTTTTGTGTGTGTGTATGTGTGTTTTCCTGACAGCTGGCACCAGAAAACACTCTGATGTCCTTCCAGAAGGCAGTGGAGCAGAAGGTGTATGGAGTCCAGGCTGATGTGGTGCTGAGGTAGGTCAGTGTGCTGGCTGCTCTGAGCCTGCCTGTGGATAATCCAAGCCAGAAATGGTCCAGCACATCCAGTGTCTGGTCACTGCAGACTTTTCCCACTGGAAAGGACTGTCCTGGTGAACTCACCCAGTCACTCCTGTCTGTCTGTCTCAGATGCTGCTGATGATTTCACTGAGGTGATGGTGAAAGGTGAACTTGTCCAAATGAGAGAACCTGGATCTCTTTGTCATCTTCATTTGTAAGAAGGCTGCAGTTTATCCTAGAGCCTGTTTCATTCCAGTGAAACACAGCCTGGCCTTGGAATGAGACAGAGCTGCTTAAATGTGACTTCTGGCATAGCCCAGGTGCAGACAGAGCAGAGATTCCACTTTGACTTGGTTGCACAGGAGAGTTTTCACCAACCTTGAAAAACCATCCCAAGAATACACCAGGAGGAAACCCATCCTTCTCTTCTTCCTCTCCCTCACATGGTATTAATCTTTAGGGAAGGAGGAACGTGGTGACTGTCAGAAAGTGCTGGCAAATGTTGAGCTGAGTGGACAAAACCAATTAGAATTTAGAGAGGGTTATTTCCAGAGCCATGCTTTGTTTCAGGAGTTTGATAGTTCCTTAATATTCCTTAGTATTCCTGGTCCCAGTTTGTCCTAGTCACAAAAAAGACTCAAAGCAGATATTTTTTTTTTTCCCCTGACTGCTTTGGAGGTACATGTTGATGGAAAGATATTTTTGCCTGGTGGAAGGAAGTTTTAGTTCTTTTCTTTTTACTTTGCTTTTTATTATTTTTACTTTACTTTTATTATTTTTTTGAAGAGAAAATGATTTAAAAACAGAAGGAATGATTTTAAAATGGAAGGAATTTTTTCCCACTGGTGAGTGGAAGGTCACTGTGGAAGGATGGAGTATGAATGGGGATGTATGTTATACAATTATTGTTTTTTT
Organism: Alethe castanea; assembly: GCA_024734035.1. Classification (NCBI taxonomy): domain Eukaryota; kingdom Metazoa; phylum Chordata; class Aves; order Passeriformes; family Muscicapidae; genus Alethe; species Alethe castanea. Next base: position 1,422,760 of record JANRGV010000051.1, read on the forward strand.
CCAAAATGAGTTTATCAGCTGTTGTGAGGGGACAAGTACTTGAGTGTCCAGCTCCCAGATGAGCACTTGGCTCATGTGGCTGAATCTATTAACACTGGCAAGGAGAAGGGTGGGCTTTGGGAGAAGGAGAGCTGGAAAAGCTCCAAGATCCTTCCCCACTGCCACACATCAACCATTCCAAAGGAGCATTCCAGGCTTAAACAATGCTCTTGATGGCTCAATTTTCTGAGCCTTTTCCAGGAGACCTGAGTGCCTTCAGAGAAAGAGGATTCCATTGACTTTCAGACTGAAAGACTGGTGCAGCTGGCAGTACAACACCCCTTGCTGTCCTTATCCTTCAGCAAAATGCTCTTTGTACCTGTGGCCATCCCTCCTGGAGTATTTCCATGTTCTTCTAGACATGTATCAGCATGGGTGGGCAGCTGGGACACGCACTCAGAGCCATCTCATCCTGCTCCACACTCATTCCCCATCCCAAACCAGTTGGAAAGCCAGCTTTGCTCCAAGCAGCAGGAGCCTAGAATTGCTGCCTGTTCCTCACGCTCTTCCACCCCCTCCCACATCTCTTCTTCTGAAGCTCTGATTCCTGCCTCTGAATCACTGCTTCAAAGCTGGGCCTGCCAAGACACTGTGGTTAGCCCTGAGTGGTACTGGGTGACTCTGTGAGGGAAGGGTTGGAAAGGAGGGAGCAAATGTCAAGTGCCCCGTAGGATTTCTGCACTGTGGTTAAGGCTTAGCAGTGCTCTGCTCTTCTATGAGATGTTAAACTCAAGCTCCTGGCTCTTTTAAACACTTCACACTCTTCATTCTGCAGTTGCCTAGCATTTTTTTTTTATTATTTTATTTTTAACTGTATTTATTAAACCCTTTCTGACTGCAGCACTGTGAGATTGCCGTGTCAGCGGGTTGCTTTGGGCTGGGGGAAGGAGTTGGCACAGCACAGGCCAGAAATAGCAAATCAAGATGCAAGTGACCTTTGTGAGGAGGGACTTCTGAGGGCAGTGGTAAAGCTGAGGCAACATTTGCTCCATCATCTAAAATTGGGTTTCATTTTTCCCTCTGGGAAACAGCTCTGGGCTGTCTCCTAATTCAAATGAGATTTGTCATTTCACCCCAGAAATGACAAATCTTTTTTCAGACTTTTTCAGACTTTTTCTGAGTATCCTGTTAGGAGCATGGGCTCCTTGCTTTGGAAAATTTCATTTCTCTCAGGCTGGCTGCCCTGGGTTTGTCTGATTTCTGGGTGCAGACAACTGTTCCCCTGCCTTTGATAAAAACTGTCACTACCCTGTGTGGTTTTAATATTGATCTGGTCACAGAAAATTGAGTGGAAGAAAGTTTAAAGAGTTTTTATGCTTTTGAGAACCATTATTCTGTAATATCCAGATGACTTAAAAACTCCAGGGCATGCATTTGGCTGCTTGGTTTCCTCTGAGAGGTATGTTTTTTTTCCTTTTTTTAAGCATGAAGTTAACTCCTGTGAGCATGAAACAAGTTTTCAACTGGAGAAGGCAATTTCAGAGCGTTTTTGGTAGTGTGGAAGCCTTGCATCTTGCTGAAAGCCTGATGTTCACATGTAGTCTGAGAGGCTTTGAAAATTTCCCTCCTGATCTGGTGTGAGCAGTTTAGGCAGAGTTTGTGTGTGTCAGTGCATCCAGGGAAACCTCTGATGTTTTTGGGAGCTGCAGAAGCTGAGGAGGGAAGCTTCGATGAGCATTCAGGGTGGGTGTTTGTGTCAAAGGCAGCTGAGTTTGAAATTTTTGAGGGGATAATGGGGAGAAGTAGATGAGGCATGGACAGCTGCCAACATCCAGCAGGTATCTAAAAAGAGATTTGCCTCTTGAGGATGCTGGGGATTTTTTTAGGCTGGTTGAGACCTTCACGAGGATTTTGATGTGAGAGAGGCTGGAGTGGGAAGGGGCATTTCTCTCCTCCATCTGTAACAGGGTGTGTGTTTGCAGCTATGATGGGGTGCCCTTTCTGATGCATGACAAGACTCTCAGGAGAACAACAAACGTGGAGGAGGTGTTTCCAGAGCGGGCCTATGAGCACTCCTCCATGTTCAACTGGACTGACCTGGAAAAGCTCAATGCTGGAGAGTGGTTCCTGCAGGTGGGTGCCATGGAGCTCTGGGATCACAGCTCGTGCCCAGATCCTCTTGGAGGGTGAAGGGTGTACATCCATCTCCTTGGTGATGTGCTGCAAGCTGGACCATGTTTAGTTCTGTCTCTGCTGCACTTAAGATTGGTCTAAGCCATGTTGTCTTTCTGTGCCTCTTCTGGAAAAAGGGGCCTCAAGCCTGGCTGACAGCACAAAGAACTTAAAGACGCCCAGGAGGGTGAATGTGATTATAAAAGAAGTCAGAAAAAACAGCATGTTATACACTGTTCCTTTTTTTTTTTTTTTTTTAAATTTAATTTTGGGGCAATCATCTCCACAAAGAAAAAGTAAGAAGGTCAGCTTTTGCATTGGGGGAGTCTGGGCTTTGTGGCAGTAATCCTGGGATGTGCTTTGCTTTCAGAATGACCCTTTCTGGACAGCAGGGTCTCTCTCAAGGGCTGACTACTTGGAGGCTGCCAACCAGTCAGTCTGCAAGCTAGAAGATATGCTGGAGGTGATCAAGGACAACACATCCCTCATCCTGAACTTCAGGGACCTGCCAGCAGCTCATCCCTACTACAGCACCTACATCAACATCACCCTGGAAACCATCCTGGCGTCGGGAATTCGGCAGCAGGCTGTGAGTTCCGTGGGGGTGGGGATACTCCCAAAATCCCTTATGCTTTCCATGAATCCTTGTGTGTCACCAGTGGGGCATCACTGGAAGTTTTACCAGTGGTCACAGAGGTTGGAATGGAGCAGCTTGGGAGAGGTTGTCTCTGGGTATAAGGAAACTGGTTCTCCCTCTGTTTTTTTGTGTGGTTTTTTTTTTTTTTGAAGCCCCCACTAAGGCTGCAACAGAGATGGAGATGCAGAGCAAAAGAAAAAGACCTAAAACACAGATGTAGGGATGTGAAGGGGGCTTTCTCCCTCAAGTTTTTGGTTCCCTGTTGAAAATGCATGTACTTGCTTCTGTGCTGCTCTGATGATTTGGTAGATGAGTGTCACTGAGTTATTAAGACCAGGCTGGCTGGGGCTTGGAGCAGCCTGGCCTAGAGAAAGGTGTTGGAAAGGCAATGGGTTGGAATGGTATTGGGACCCTGAAGCCTGGGAGTTTTGAACTTTTTGTGCTTTCTGACACTGACCCCCAAAAGAGCACTGCTTTTCACTTGAGGCCTTGGGGAAGGCTTCCAGATTTGAATGATAGAGTTGAAGTAATGGATGTGTAGTTTGAATAGAAGTGCGTGAGTTCACATGGAGAAGGGTTTTGAGTTTGGGCTTTAGAATATACTACGAGGTATGGGACAAGATGGACGTTCTGGAGTGTTGTCTCTTTCTTCCTTCTTGTTCCTTCTTCTTCATGATTTCAGGTAGTAGTTTTTGGTTGGATACTTAGTGCTGCAGTGTGGGTCACAGGTGTTTGGTTATTGGGTCAAAAGTATAAAAAATATAGATGTTAGCTTTTAATTGGATAGTTAGGCTTTAAAAGACCTTGTCACTAGCTAGATTCACCTCCATTTTCTCACTTTTGGCTTGATAGTTAGAAGTGCTGAAGAACTCTCTGTACTTTTGATAAGATTTAATAAACAACCAAGTCTGAACAAGAAATCCATTTCTCGAGCATTCAATCCTGACTCTGAGTGAAGGCAGAAGATAAAAGCTAACCACTTTCAGAATTAGATGACTTTAAAGGTCCCTTTCTACCCAAACCACTCTGTGATTCAGTGATCCACTTTACCTCTTGCAGCTGAGCTGTTGATCTGACGTGCTTCAGAATCGTGGCGTGAGCTCAGGGAATTCCACCCCCTGGGCTGGAGCGTTGCCAGGTTTGGGAGCCACGTTGGCCATAAGCTGTGTCCTGTCCTGCTCCCCCCACAGGTGATGTGGCTGCCAGACACAGAGAGGCAGCTGGTCAGACAGGTTGCTCCGGGTTTCCAGCAGACTTCTGGCCTCAAGCTGGACGCAGAGCGCCTGAGGGAGAAGGGCATCGTGAAGCTCAACCTGCGCTACACCAAGGTCACCAGTGAGGATGTCAGGTACTGCCCTCTGAGAGCCCTCAGCATCCTTCCCTGAGTATCCCAGCCCGTCTGGCTGCACAGAGGGATCTTTCCAGATGGATTTGCTTGAGCCATGCAAGCTTTTCCCTACCCATCATCCAGAATCCAGGCTGCTTCTGGGAGCGCACAGCTGCCTCTGACATCTCTACATGCTGTCTCAGGATATGATGAGCTTCTTTGAAATACAAATGTATGAATTGGCTGATTCTTAGTACACTCACAGCTCTGGGAAAAACTGAAGGCCTTTCACACCGAGTTCCCTCCGAGAGCTGCTTCATCTTCATTAGCAGCTGCCCTTTGCTTCCGTTTGTCTGCTCTGCAGTTGCTGGCACAGAATTTTGATTAGCCCAAAGTCTGGAAATGCTTTCAAAAATTTCACTTTGCAGAAAGAGAAACTCCTATCCTGTTTCATCAATTTATACTGATTAGCTCTTTGTAATGATCTGGCACAGCAAGAGATCCTGCCTGAGCCTGGATGTGAACTGTGTGATGTTTCAGCTCTCAGCTTTGCCCCCTTTCTCAGGGCAGGCAGATTGTTTCTAGTAGGGCCTTTTCTGGTTTTTAAAATTTAAACAGGTTTGCAGAAGAGAAATATCTCCAAAGGAGCTGTCTGTCTGTATGTTAGAGCTGAAGAGCTGAGCCTGGAGCTGTTTGAGAGCGTGCCCCTGCTTGGGGTGATCCAGCTGTGTCTTCCCATGGCTGCCAGCAGTCAGTCCAGCTCCCCTCCCTTAAAACCAAGGCTGTGCTTTACCTGCAGGAGAATTCCTGCTTGTTTTTCCACCTGTTTGCTCTGTCCCATGGAGAGGGCTCTGTGCCCACTCACTTACCTATCCCAATTTATCAGCCCAAATCTCCCATAAAGCCCACCTGAGCTGTCCCCAAAATAAGAGCTGTCACCTGAATGTTTCTTGAACCCTGTGGTGCCCAGTCTAATGTTGCTGCAGCCCTGGTTTAACACAGTTCTCTCAATTCTCCCCAAATCCAGCACCTGGATGCGACAGTGCTGCAACCGCCCCTGCCCATGAGAACCCTTTTGGAGCACCTTGATGCTGTTGGGAGCTGGGAGATGTCCATGTCTTGCACTGTGACCTTCTACCACAGTGTTTTGCCAGTGTTAAATTGCAGGGATGATTCTGTGCTGCCCCTTTTAGGGAGATTGTTGATGCTTCTGTGTCATAGATAAGGAAATAAAGCAATTAATGTGAATTATCTGGGTACCAGGTAATTGCCAGTGCTTGGTTTGCTGCTGGCAGATCCTGGACCCCAGCTGGCAGTTCTAGCTGCTTGGAAAATGACCTCGAGAGACTGGGAGCTGTAACTCTGCAATTGTCCCCAAAACAAGGGCATGGAAGTTGTAGGAATTGATGCTGGAGACAGGTCTGTCAGTGTTTAATTACGCAAATTGCCCCCGAAATGTTACAGGCGTCAGAGGCAGATCTAATTTCGCATCAGCACGATGAGATGGTTGTTCCAGAAACACACCATGCCCCTCATTCCTGGGGATGTATCTGAGATGATCTGTGGCCTGTGCCAGACAGCAGCCAAGAGGTGAGGAAAGCTGTCAGGATCAAACCATTGGCTTGCAATGCCCTTGGGTTGCTCACAAAGCGCCCACGCCCTGTTAAAAACTCTGATTTCACACATTTCAAACAAAATAAGCCTGTCTGTGGTTGATGGCAAGAGCTGTCCTCTTGGAGATGAGGTTTGGTGGGGTCCTGCACATCACCCTGTGTGCCTTGGCAGGGACTACAGCATGGCCAACCTGAGTGTGAACCTGTACACGGTGAACGAGCCCTGGCTGTTCTCCATCCTGTGGTGCGCCGGCGTCCCCTCGGTCACCTCCGACAGCTCCCACGTCCTCCAAAAGGTGCCTTTCCCCATCTGGCTCATGGTAAGCACCCCCCTGGCAGGGGCTGGGAGCCTCTGCGAGGAGCAAATGCAGTGGGGTGGGTGTAGAGGTGAGAGATTTTCCAGGGAGGTTTGGTTGGGCTTGAGGGTTTTCCCCTCTGCACAGCTGAGCCCTGAGAGGGTAATGAATTGATGTTCCTCCTGCACAATCCCATCAGTTTGGGTGGGATCCTTGAAGATTGCATTGCATCCCCTATTTAAACCACGTGATTTTTCCAGTTTTCCCCTCAGGGAAGAGCACCTTTGCAGACCTGCTGAGCAGCTGTTAAGAGTTGCAGGAGAAGCAGGCACACAGGTGAACCAGCAAACCAGGCCTCTGTGTCTTGGCCAAGTTGTAAAATTAGGTTTTTGCTTGTTCTGGATCCTAAATTAAGGACAGGTTTTACCTCTGGCTACCCCATTGCTGAACAAAAATAAGTAGAGAGACAGTGATGATGGTTCAGCTGGTGGGATGACCACTTAGACTGGCAACTGTAACCAGACCTACCAGTGCCTCAAAGGACAGAAATTGCACTTTCAGCATGAGGCTGTGCCTAAAAGGTCCCATCTGCACTTAAAATAGACCCTGCATGGATATATTTTCTTATTTTCCCCCAGACTGGGATTGCCAAACAGCATCTTGCCCTCAGCCTGAGGTACAGCTGAGATAGGAAGCTTTCAGCCCAGAGAGCTGAGAAAATGTCAGCACACAAAAGGAGGGAGAGTTTCAAATTGTTCCTGTTTGCAGTTTTCCCTGATGGTTTTGGATGACAGCCTGGCATTAGGAAGGTCATAAATGTTGTGATTTATACCTAACCCCTGCAGTTCTGTGCTTTTCTTGCTCCTTGGTGGTCTCCCTGTGATTGCACAAACCCAAATAACGTTTAAAGTCTGCCTCTGTTTTCTGTCTTGCAGCCTCCAGAGGAGTACCACCTAATCTGGATCACATCTGATCTCATTTCATTTCTCGTAATTGTAGGAGTTTTTATATTCCAGAAGTAAGTTTGTTACAGCTCTGCTCTTGTGTGTTTGTGACCTGTGTTTCTGTCCAGATTGTCAGGTGGAGATGGGAGAGAGGAGTACCCTGAGCCTCAGTTCTTGGATTGCAATAGCAGGGGAAATATTTATTAAAAAATCATTGAAAACAATAATTCCACTCCCAAGATGGGGTGGAGAATTGGATGCACCTTTTAAGAATGAGAGATCACAAATTAGTAGTGTCAGATGCCTTGCTTTGCTCCTGAAATATGTGAATGAGAAACTGTAAATGCTTTAGGGAAATGGATGTTGAGAAACACATTACAGTGCTTTAAAGGAAGAAGAGGAGAGGGATTTTGAGATTCCACCATTACAGTGTTCAAAAACAACATGTTACAGTTTTCTTAAATTAGTTTGCTTCTGTTTGGATGTAGAAATATTATGGAATCATGGAATGGTTTGGATTGGAAGAGACCTTAAAGATCATTTAGTTCCAACATTCCTGCCACAGGCAGGGAATTATTATGGGAAAGGTTATGATCTTGCAAATCAAATCAGTTGCTTAGTTAGAAGGAGGAGAAACTCTACTGCCTGAGTTGGACTTCCCTGCAGAAAAGGGCTTGCTCTTCCAAGAGCCTTGTGCAGGGCAGACCCCTTTCCCTGGTGTTCCAGTTTCTCCACCACATAAAAGAATTGCTACCAGGGTTGAGGATACATCAAAACTGAATCAGAGCAGAATTGCCCAGCTACCACCTGCTGATGTGATTCAGCTCTGGGGAATGGGGCTTGGCATTTGGCCTTCAGTGTATGGTTGATTTTTTTGGTGTGGTTTTGGTTGGTTGGTTTGGTTGTTTTGTTTTTTTCTTCCCCAAGTCCTTTTTGGGGCGAACCAGAGCTGCTTCCTTCATGCAAGGGTGAGGGGATGGGTGGGAGCAGTGGCACTGCTTCGATGTGCTCGTTCTCTGTCCTCTGCATGGCTTCTCTCTTCTCCATAGCCATGGGAGGGACTGCTCCTGCTCTTCTGCTCCAGCCCCAGTGACAGGATCGTGGCAGCCTCTGCAGAGGGGAAATACCAACTGTGATGACTTCTAACTAACCTTTTTTGCCTCTTTGCTGTGTTTATTTTCTTACTGCTCTGACTGTTGTGCATGTTCCTCCTCTTTCTCTCTCTGCTGCATTCTGGCATCTCACAGCTATCACATGATCAGGTAATTCTGGTGCTTTCCTCCTCCTTCTCTTTTTCATTCAGCCTTCCTTTCTCTCTTTCTTTCTCCCTCTCTGCTATGGCTTCACTGCAGATGGACAGGGTAGGATGCAGCTCTTCTGGTGCTTCCCAACATCTGGCTTCAGGAGGGAACTGTGAGGGTTTGAACATTGCATAGTCTGTAGCTGTGAGCACCATGGAAGTATGATGCTGAAGCCAGTTGATGTTTTGAAGGCAATCTGACCTTCTGTTACAGTGATCTAGGTCACTGCCTTTTAAAACAGCCCAGTTCTGAGGTCCCAGGGCATATTGTAATGGGGAGATACCCAGAGGATGTAATGCTTTCTCTGTGGAAATAATCCCATGCAAAATATCCCCTTCCTTCCTGTATTTACCAGAGATGTTTGAGACCAGCCTCTACCGTAAAGAAAACCATGGAGTCTCTTCAATTATAGAAAGTAGCACTTCTTTTATTAGTTCTCTGAACTAATGGGGCTGATGTCTGGAAAGGTCTGGTTCATCAATTGTTGCCCTCAGCGCTTGGGATCTTCCCGAGGTGCACCGCTGTGAAACTGGGAACAGAAAGTAGAAATGCAGAGCACTGCAGTAGGGGAAGGAATTGCTGGATTTGAAAGCCAGAATCCCAGGTTCCTCCTGGTTTTGGCCCTTCCCTCAGCAGCCATTCCCATCCTTCTGGAGGGAAGTGCCTTCACTTGTCTGCACTAAAGCCTTCGCCACTTCCCTACTCGGACCAAACTGCTCCCTTCTCCATTGCTCCTGCTCTGTGCCATGGGCTTGTATTCCTGAGGATTTGGTTGCCCACCCACTGCCTGCAGGCGTCCATGAGATGCTCTGGTGTTACAGCATCTCCCCAAGACAGGGCTGGGCTGAGCCCTCCTGTGGGTGCAGGGAGGTGGGGTGGGCTCCCCTTCTTGCCTGCCCCTGGCTCGTGAATGAGGACAAGGCAGCGTGGAGGAGCTGGGCAGGCTTGAGGCAGGAGCAGGCACAGCAGGGGGGACTCCTTGCAGCTGGCTTGGCTCTGTGCTTGCTCCATCTTACCCACCTCAGTGCCCATCAACCCCATTTTTTCCTCGACCTGCCCCTCTCCCACCCCCTTGCCATGGCATTGAGCATCTCCCCTCCCACCCCAGGGTCTGGCTGTGGCCCTAACCCAGTGTATGCTGTCTCTGTGTTGTTGTCCCAGTATTTTTTAGTCTGTTCCCACCCCGTGTCCGTCTGGTCTGCTCTGACGCCAGCCTCCCAGAACAGGACCTTCCTGCTGTCTCTCTGGCCTTTTTGCACGCTGCTGTCCCAAACCTGGTCCATCACAACAGAGTCCAAGGGGGTAGGAGAGGTGCTGTTTTCTATTCAACCAGCTCGTTGGAGACCCCGAGGCTTCTGAGCACAGCACAGAGTGTTTCATGCGGTGTTGGTTGGAGTTGCATCGTGGTTAAATGTACTGCTGGCTCTTCTGAGAGGGTATTTCAGAGCACCCCTGAAAGATGGGGTGACCCTCTCCTGGCTCAGTGAGAGCAGTGCACCCCTGAGAGAGGAGCCACCCTCTCCTGGTGTGTGTTTTATCACCCTGGGCCTGCCCGCAGCCACCACAGGGATGGAGAGCACAGAGCAGTGCTTGTTCCTCTTGGCAGGAGGAGGAAAGCCTTTGGCCCCTGCACATGCATGAGGCTGGGCTCTGTGCATCAAAATGACCCATGGGAGGATAGCTGGGATCTGTGGGGAAGAAGTCACTTTTGGCCACAGAGTGACTTGATGCTCAAAATCCTGGTGTGGTGGGCAAAGAAAAGACTTGTACCAATGTGGTTTTGGTCCTGATTTAGAGTTTAAGGAGGGTCTTATCCTGTGAGATCTTGCAATCACATTGGCCTTAGTGGGATCTTCCTGCAGGGGACACTAAGGCAAAAAATACATTCTTCCAGGTCAGAGTGGCTCAGTTTAGATGATGATGATAGAAGAAATATTTTAGGTTTTTTTAAAAATTTGTTTTATACTTTAATGTCTTTGCCTCCTTGTGCTTCCTCTGCATTGCTTCTGTGAGTTGTGTCACGTTGCCATTCCACCCCTTCTTTTCTGTATGGCCTTCATCTGTACCCTGGTCAAAGCCTGATTCAGGTCACCCTGAAGTGTCAAGCACTGGGATTTGGGAAGGGGGTGGAAACCCTACAAAACTGACACCAGCAGCTACATTTACCTGGGAAAAATATTGCAGAGCATCTTTTGTGCATGTTGATTTATCAGACTGATGCCGTAGACCCAGGCTGGAGATTTGTGGGGACTTCAAATCTTCTGCTCCTGGGGCTGGGTAGGGGGTTAGAAATTGAAGAGAAGATGATTGTTTTGATCGCCTTCTCTTGTGTGGGTGAGCCACTAGATGGTGCCAGCTGATCAGAAACCTCATAAGCCACTCTAAATCCCTGCTGTTTCTTTATCGAATAGTTTTAGGGTATCCCTGGCTCTGACAGGGAGAGTGGGATTTACTGATGGGTCAGTTGGGTGTGGGCTGTGAAAGCCTGGCCTATGCATCATCCGCTTCTGGTGGGATCTTGGGAACAGCTGCCTTGGCTGAGCCCACCAGGCCGTGTTTTCCCCTATTCCACCTTCCCCTCCTAATGAGGATCTGCCACAGTGCTGCTCTCTGTGCCCCCAAATGCCACATCCACATGGCTGTGAAATCTCTCCAAAGATGGGCACTCCGTCAGTGCCCTGGGCAGCTGTGCCAGGGATGGAGAGTCCTTTTGGGGAAGGAATATTTCCTCTACCAAATATAAACCTCCCATGACACAATCTGAGGCCATTTCCTTGCTTTAGAAACTTTAAATTGTCTCCAAGCTCTCTTCTCCCACAAGCCTGCCCATGGCACTCGGTGAGGGAAAATTTGTGGTTTCTTTACTTGGCCAGTGCTCTTATTCTGTTCCCTCTAAAAGTTTAAACAGCTCTGTCTCCTTTATACAGCTGGAAAGGGCTGTGGGACAGCTGCAGTCCTTGGGGAAATTAGCCCATGGATTTGTGAATCCATGGGTCTAATTCCTGGGTGGAATTAGGGTGCTCAAGGTGGTTAAAGATGTCTAAGGTAACACACTCACCCGTGAGCATCCTCCTACCACGTGGGGTTGTGTAGGTGAAAGGGAGCAAAGGTACTCGGTGGTCTCTTGCCCTGAGGGTGCTCCTGTGGCTGGAGAGACCATCCCTGAAATCCTGCTGGTGTCTTGCAGGTGGCGCCTGGGCAGCATCAGGACCTACAACCCGGAGCAGATCATGCTCAGCGCTGCTGTGCGCCGCTCCAGCCAGGACGTCAAGATCATGAAGGAGAAGCTGATCTTCTCAGGTAGGGATGGGGCTGCTGGGTCCCTCCCTCAGCTGTCACTCTTCTCAGGGAGGAGCTGCTCTTCATTCAGGGCTCTTTCCCTGCTGTGGGTCAGGGGACTGGACTGACCTTGCTGCACTGCACTCGTGGGATATGGCTCGTGGGGGTTGGAATGGGATGACCTTTAAGGTCCTTTCCAGCCCAGACTGTTCTGTGATTGTGTGACCCAGCCCAAACTGGTTCAGGTGCTCAGAAATCCTGCATTCAGCTTCCTGGGTTATCCTATCTTACACTATCCCACATCTTCTCCAGTCACCACTGTCAAAAGCCATAAAACCCATTAATAACAGTATATGTGGCCACAAACAGAGTGATGAGTTTGGGGTAGACCTGGAATTCAGTGGCATTAGAGGTTGTGGCATTCCTGATACCCTTGTGCTCCTCCCAGAGTTTATTTCTGTTGGAACACATTGGTAGTGTCCATCACATGCCACCTCTAAGAAAGATAGCAAAACTGAGCAAAGGTGGAAATGTTTCACTTTAAAAGGTTAAATGTGGTGCATGAAGCTGGAAAACTCACCTTTGAAGGGATGTGAATATAATCGCCCCACCCCCTGAGCTTTGTTATGGGTTTTCTTTTTTTGTATTTAGGGTCTGGAGATACCCAGCAGGGATCAGGGTTTAGTGCTCTGGGCACAGACAGAGCAAAAAGGCAACTTTGCTTATTGTGTGAAATGCCAGCCAGAGGTGGTGAAAATCAGGTATAAATCCAGGGAACCCAGACAAGGCAAGCAGCATGGCACAGCAGAATTAAGCCTCCTTAGCATGTCCTAGACATAAAATCCCTTAGAGGTGAGAGGTGCAGATAGAAGTTTTGTGCTTCTGAAACAACTATTCCTGCTAGGGTGGATGTTTTACTATTAAAACATTGCTGGGTGCAGGTTTTACCCAGTGAAACCAGTTACTAGAGGAGTCAGTCGTTTTCCAGGATGACCATTTTGTTAGGGATTAGCTTCAGGTGCTTTGTACCACTCTCCCACAGCTGACTTGCTCAGCCTGTGACAATGACATCAAGTGTAGGGGGGCATCCAGCTCTGCCTGTGGTGGTGGACAGATTTTGAAGGGCTGAAAAAAAACCCAACCCTGGAGGCAGATCGTGTTCAGAACTGGTTTCCAATGAGTGCAGTGCTCCTAATTCCCTGTAGGATCAGATGGATGCCACGTGCTGGGATCACATGGCTGCTCAGCACCTCAGTTCCCCATCCAGAGGGAAGCTCCTGTGATGACATCCCTGCTTTCTCTGCCCTTCCCAGAGATCAACAACGGCGTGGAGGCCACGGACGAGCTGTCCTTCTGCTCAGAGAACGGCTTTGCCAACGAGCTGGTGACGCCCACGGATCACCGGGACGCCAAACTGCGGCTGAGCTGAGGGCTCTGCTCCGGCAGCGAGAGCCGTGCTCTGCTGCTTCCCCTGGGATGGGAACCTCTGAGGAACTGCTGCTCGGGCAGAAACCCGCTCCCACTCCCCACCACTGGCTGCTCCACCTCCCTGGTTGTGAGGCTGGGGGGCTTATTTTTGTAAATATGTAGAAAATCTCGATTTTTTTGGTCCTTTTTTTTTTTTTTTTTGAGTGTAATTTTTCCAGGGCATGAGTGGGAATACCGTGTTCATTAAATCCTCAACCTTGTGGCTGAAGTTCTTTGAATCTTGATGTGAGAGCCTGAGTCCCCTTGGGGGGTTTTGGGAGCAACACATTGGATGTGTGTCCCCTTCCTCCCCCTCTCCCTACTCCAGTCCTTCCCCTGGTGCAGCGACTGTGTAGCTGAATGTTGTGACGTTCTTGTGACGTGTTGATTTTGTTATAGTTTCTTTTCGTTTGTTTCTCCCTCGTTCCCCTTTTCCTGGGCAATGAAACTGTAGCTCTGATGCAGCAGGAGGCTGTTGGGAGAAGCTTGCCTGGGAGAGGAATTCACGCTGCTCTTCCCTGCTGAATTCAGAGCCAGGGAAGGGCTTGCACTGGCTCAGTCACTTGGGCACCTGCTCCTTGTCCCATCCTCCTTCCCCAAAGCCTGGATGCCCGATGGGGAGCAGTCTTCTTGGAATGTCCTGCCAGAGTTTTGAAGGCAAATCCTGAGCATTGGCCATAGATTGGGCTCTGCTGGCAGCAGTTTGATTTTTATTTTTTCCCTTTTTTTCTCTCTTCTCCCCAAGCTGGGCTCTGCTGGGAGCCAAGGTGGCTTGTGACAAAAATGCCATGGGCACCATCACTGCTGGGATCTGGCTGAAGTGCCTGCCACTCCAAGTGGCATTTGCAGTCACTCCTTGCTTCCCTGCTGGAAGAAGAGGTGATGGTGCAGTGGGAGCTTCCCCCTCTCTGGGCCGAGGGTGAAGAAGTTGTAAATAGTCTGGAAGGCAAAGCAGCCCCAGGATATAATTTATTCCTGCAAGGAGACCTTTGCTCCTTGCTGTAAAAGCAGGATCTTTAAAGCTGCATGTTCGTGTCCTCCAAAGGAGGGATGGTCTTGCAGCAGATGCTGACGGGCTCTGAAGGAAGAGGCTCCCATCAGCAAGTGCCCAATGCTAAAGGCTTTAACCCAAAGACCAGAGGTTAAAAGTTAAAAAAAAAAAAAAAGTACAAAGTAAAAGTACAGAGGAGAAGGCAATCTGGGGGATGCTGATATATATCACATTCCACACCCAAAGCCATGAGAGAAACAACCCTGAGCAGCTTGTTCTTGTTTTGGAACTGCTCTGTCCTTTTAAGGTGAAATCCAGTGGCATTTTGAAACCCTGAAGTTCTGGCTTAGTGTGTAAGAGATGGGGGCAAAAGTGGGTGACTTAAGTGTGTGAAAAAAACTCATTGATAATGACAGTGTGAATTTTGATGATCTAAAAAGCACCCCCTAAAATCAAGACTTTATTCCTTCGCATCTCCCCTGGGTTTTTGTGAATATAAGTGGAATAAGCCTCTGGTCCTTCTTACCTTCCCCAAATACCATCCTTCTCCATGGTCCTCTCAATACAGTGAAATGCAGTGTGTCTTGTTCTGAGAACTGCAAGATTTTTGGTGGATTTGAAGGTAATTTGAGAATTAAGTAGCTTCTCCCTTAATGTGGTGCTGTATTGAAACATTCCTGGTGGATTGTCATTGCCAGGTGAGAGATGTTGTTAAACCTAAGCATCTGTTGGTGATCACCTGCATGTTCTGTTTCTATCCTTGGAGATGACTTTATTGAAAGGTTAAGTGTAAAAGCTTGGAAGTGATGAAAGCAAACCAGCAAAGAGTTGTTTTTGCAATTAACCTTTTTTGTTTTCCTTTTTTTTTTTCCTTTTTTTCTTTTTTTTAATGACAATTTCATGCATAATGCACTGACTGGTGTTGTCCGGAATATTTACTACTTTTTTTCTTTTTCTTTTTTTTTTTTTCTTTTTTTTTTTTTTTTTAAAAAAAAGAAGAGGATGATACTTTTTTGACGAGACTAGAGCTAGATCAAAATAAACTCTGCAATGCTCTGTGAAATAAACTGTCAGTATTCCCCTGCCAGTCTATCATTGTTTTGTGTTGTGGCACTACACAGAGGCCCCCACTGCCCCATCCAGAGAGTTTTCCCATTATTTTCAATGGGACCTTGAAAAATGAGCTGTCATGCTGAGTTCATTTTAACCCCAAAGGTTGAAAATGCCCTGGGAGCAGTTGGAATCAAGAGCAAATTCCACAAAAACCAGGCTGGGAGATAATATGAGGTGTTCCAGAGATTTACTTTTCCCAGTGCAATTTTCATTTAATGCAGAACCCCTCTCTTCCCCTTAGGCCCCTTATCTTTTAATTTGGGTTTTTTCTCAAAAAGAGAAAGGCTGGGAAAAAAACCCTCCAAATTATTTAGGGTGCTTTGGGATGGTACCACATTGGGTTCAGCTGTTCCCTTGGAACCCTTGGCAAGAAATCCCTTATCTCTTGGATTCAGGGAGAAGCCCGATGTAAACACGAATGAATAAAAAATAATAAATAAATATAATTTTATTTATTAAAAGCCCCCGGCCCCGCCGCGCAGAATGGCTCTGCGGGAATTGCGGATTTTTGTTCCAAACCTTCACCTTCCAGCAGCTCCTCCCATAGAAGAGCTACTAAACCCACTCCAGGTGTGCACCATGTAAGCCACACCAAACACCGCTGTGCTGTGCATTGTGTTTCCCTTCACAGCTACATATACCATAATATTCCCGGTATCGTGGAGTCTAAAGCTAAACCAAATCATTCCCAGCTAAAAACTCGACAAGGAAAATGTGCCACTGACCTCCCTCCTTACAAGTGATAACTTGAAAAGTTACCAGCTACATCTTGCAGAGATAAACCAGGACAAAAAGTTTGCTCAGACCTTATATTTGGAAGCCTGTATTCACTACACCTTTAAATGACAATTTCCTTTCCTTTACAACCTGTAAACTGCATGCACCCCCCGCTGCTCTGCACAGCACTTTCAGCTATGCACCAACACTTTGATCCTCACAGAGTCCAGCACACTTCTTGCACATAAAAATGTACCAGGACACACACACAGATGCATGGATGTTCTTCCCATTAAAAAAACCCAAACAAGCAAAACCCCACAAAACTGTCAGTGCTGTCTTAATGCCCCGTTCTATCTCTTGATACTCACATCCAAAATATTACACATGTTGTTACACATGCAGGTAAATGCCTGTAAAGAGTAATAAATGGAAATAAAGCAATGTATAATATAACTTATGTGTAGAGAATTACAGTGGTCTATAATGCAGAGGCTTTGATTCACACGTGTCTTTGCAACCACAGCATCCCCTGGGTCCAAAACCAGGAGTGATCCCAGGGGGATTCATGTTTTGACGTCAAAGCCAACAGAGTCCAGGAGTGCAAATTATTTCAAAGACTGAATCCAAGCTGTTTGTGCATGGCTGGGAAACATCCAGCACCTTCCTGGAGGGAATTAGGAGTGAAACAACGATCCTCATTCAACTAAACCTCCCACTCCACCTCACCCAAGCACCTCTGCTCCAGGCTAAACAAGAGACCTTCTGTACAGAGCCAAATTCAGCAGCTCTGATGCCCCCTCCAGTATTGGGAACAGCCTGTCAAATCCAGGGACATGCAGGAGATGTTCAATGTGCTGTGTGCTGGGCCAGGAGCTTGGACTGTGCTGCCTGGAGGTGCAGAGAGAGGCAGCTCCTGCATCTCCTCCCACTGTGGGAAGCACAGCTTGGTTCCATGTTGGAGAAAGGCATCAATCATGGTTTCACAGGCTACAAAAACAAAGAAGAGCCTGTTCCTGCCTGGGCAGAGTAACCAGGAGCAGGGAGAGAAGACAAGGATACAGAGGCTGCTCTGGAAATCCAGAGGACCCCTTGGATATGAGATCCGTCTCTGCTGGATGAGATTGGAGCTGGGATAATCCCACACAGAGCAGCTCCACATCCTGGGGTCCCAGCCCTCAGCAGATTGTCTGTGCAGAAAGGGAGAAGATGCCTCTGGGACTCCCTGTCAAGTCCTCAGCATCCTTGTGGAGAAGGAAAGCAGCAAAAGCAGCCTGGCTCTGATTCTGCCCCAAACTCACCTTCCATACCTCAGCTTCCCCAAGTTTTGCAGAGGATAATCAGCCTTGCCTAACTTTATAAAATCCTGGGACATCTGCAGATGCAGATCTGATGTGATGAGTCAGATCTGCCTTGTGTGACTCAGCTAGCAGATCCCATCCAACAGCCACGGAGCTTCCCTTGCTCCAGGATCCATATTTGCTGTTCTTACTGCCAAGTGCGTGACTATTCCCAAAACTAAACATGCCTGTGAGTTTCTAAACACCATTTGGGAAGACCAGGAAAAAGCCTTTCTAGCTTCATTCTAAAATGGGAAACAGAGAGAAGTCACAGGACAATTCACAACTTTCCTCCCTGCAAGTTACAAAAGACAGAAAACAGAGAGTGGGTTTTGCTTCTGAAATTAACATTACTCTCCCTGACGCAGGAAT
Source organism: Alethe castanea (assembly GCA_024734035.1). NCBI lineage: Eukaryota > Metazoa > Chordata > Aves > Passeriformes > Muscicapidae > Alethe > Alethe castanea. The sequence goes on from JANRGV010000051.1 coordinate 1,440,308, forward strand.
GTGGCTCTGCAACACCAGGAGCTGTGGCAGGACAGGGATGTGACCCTGGAAAAGCCTTTAATGTGTGGATGCAGCCCACTGGCAGCTGGAATAAAATGTGAGCAGCTCCTTCTGAAGCTCCCAGGAGCAGACATCGCTCTGCAAGAATGCAGCATGGTTGCATCATGTGGGCTCCTTGAATCTTCCAGAAATCTGCCAGATTTTCATGGGGAATTTATACAGTAGCTGGGAAAAACACACTGCAATTTTCTGCTGGCATATTTGAAGCAGGCAGGAGTATTCAGGCTAAATGTGGTTCCATGTGGGGACACAAGGAAGATGTCACTTTTTTCCTAAGGGTCTCTGGCCTTGGAGATACATCCTGGCCTGTTCAGAGACATCCTAAACTGCCACATTATGGGTTAAGCCCCCTGACCCAATCTGGACCTATGGCCAGGGAAAATTGCCTCCCAGGTGGGTGCATTTTGTGATTCCCAAGCAAAGCTGCAGCAGCTCAGATCTGGACACAAACTGGTTTGGTCCCACCAGATCAGCATAACATTGCCAGGGTTGGGGCAACCATGGTCCTTGGAAACTAGGGAAGGATGAAACCCCTTTTCCCATTTGATTTTACACTAAAGGAGAGATTTTAGATTAGATACCGGGGAGGAATTGTTCCCTGTGAGAGTGGGGAGCCCTGGCACAGGATGCCCAGAGAAGCTGTGGCTGCCCCTGGATCCCTGGAAGTGTCCAAGGCCAGGTTGGATGGGGCTTGGAGCACCCTGGGACAGTGGAAGGTGTCCTTGCTCATGGCAGGGGGTGGGACTGGATGGGCTTTAATTCCAACCCAATCCAGTCTGAGATCCTGTGATTTCTGCTGTATCTCTGGACAGCTTTTCTGCTGCCTCTGCAAGAGGAGAACAGACAAAGAGGCCACCATGCCCTTTCCTAAGCATCCCTTTGCTTACATATCCTCTTGGCTGAGGAGGTTTGCACATGCTGTTTATTCCTGCTGGGCCACTGCCCAGTGCTGAGCCCAGCATGTCCTTCCTGGGATTCATCTCTGCCCTCCTCCTTTCCTGCCTTCAAACTGCTGCACCAACCTTTCAAAGTCCCCAAGGCAGCAAACCTAGCAGCCCCAGCCCGGTCCTGCTCTCAGCTCCCTCCTTCCTCTGCCATCAACAGTGGCAGTTTTAGGGCTTAGCTTGTTGGGAACCTGATTCCCAACATGGAAAAGACTTTTAGGGACAGCAGTATGACTGGGGAGACAGGCAATCGTGTGACACGCTTGCACACACAGCACAGGCTGAGCCCACCCCGCCTCCCAGCCCTGAGCAGTGCTGTGCTGGAAGCAGAAGATTGGCTGGCTGAGGATCCTTCTCCAAGCCAGGCTCGGGTTTAGGGGCGTTTCTGTTCCCTCAGCTGGCTCCGGAATAAACGGCTTCCTTTTACATCCCGGGTTCCTCGGGAGAGGCTGAAACGCTGCGGGGGGAGCATGTGGGGCTGAGCCTCCTCTCAGCTTCCACCAAATGTGAAGGGCAGGCAGAGCTCAGACCTTTCACATTCCCATATGTTCCTGGAAACTGCCAGGAAGAGATGAGGGAGAGCTCATTGCAGCAGAGGCAAACAGCTTTTAACAAGACATCGGAGATTCCCCACCACAGCTCCACTCTGTGAAAAGCAGATCCATCACCTGGGCCCTCTCTGCTTGTATTTTGTGATAAAGGGTGAAAACCTGGAACTGGCACATTTCCTGTTGCCTGTTCCCAGTGAGGAATCTGATGTTGCAGCATTCCAAAGCCCTGGTGCTCTCACATCCTGTCCTCGAGATGGCCCCTGTGCCCTTGGGACTGATGTGGTGGACAAACCAAGGACTTGCTTTTCCTTTTGGCTGCTTTTTGGGAGGATCCAGCCAGTCCCAGTCACTGTGAGGCAGAAGGGAGAGGGTGGAGTGCACATCACCCGTGCTTACTTTAGAATCACAGAGTTTAAGGTAGGAAAAGTCCTCTAGGACCATTAAGTCCAAACATTAGCCTGGAAAGGGCATCCTCTTGGCTTGCCACGACCCCAAATCAGCACTCCTGGATCAGTGTAGGAACAGCACAGGACCCCAGAGTGCCGTGGGTCCTCCCAAGGGATTGCAAATCCCTCCTGCCACATCCACAAGATTCCATCTCCTCTGGCCACAGCCCAGTTCCCAGGAAGGTGTGGGATGCAGGGGCTTGCAATCCAACCTGCCTTCACCCATGCTGGCCCTCTGCTGAGGCCACACAGATGTCATTCTTTCCACCCGACAGCACCAGAGGAATTCCGCCCCCTGCCTCGCTGTGTTGGCAGAAACCCTGTGGATTTTGAACTTTTCTCTGGGGGTATTAAGCAGGGATTACAAACCAGGATCAAGGGAATCTCTTTCTGCTGTGCCCTGTGGGAAAGCTGCAGCTTCTGTAGCCTGTCCCCCCTGGTTCCTGCACCATGACATACCTGGATGATGCCATGGATGGGGAATTTGCTCCATAGCAATCAGGTCTTTTCCTTTTCCTCCTCCACCACACCTGCTGAGGAAGCAAAAGGAGATCAGTGTTTTGCACAGGATTCACAGAATTTGCCGCTTTAGGACATGTAAACCCAGTGAGCTCTCCAAAAGCCTGCAGCTCTGGGCACAGCAGGCTGGCACAGGGAGTTTGGCTCTCACTGCTGCACTCCAGACAGGCCAGGGCACAGATCCATGGGATGCAGCCTTTCAGCTCCACTGCCATCCTTTGTGTGCTGTCTGCTCACACAAAGCTGGGCCCTCCCAGCTCCAGCCAGGCCAGACCTGGGCATGGCTGAGAGCCAGAGAGGGGGAATAGGGCTGGGATCCCACTCCAGTGCAGGGTACTGCTGCCAGCAAAGCCACGGCTCCGAGATGCCTGGGGCTGTGTGAATGAGCTCACAGTGCCAAAGGAGGTTGTGCAGGGAGGAAATTAAAGTGTTGATCCCAAACTTATCCTTGAGCTGAGCCAGGAAGCAGAATTCCCCCAAAATCTTTGCATGTGGGGACATGGAGGGGCAGGCAAGCCCTGACTAGCTCTAGAGCAGAGAAGGATCCAGGCAGAGCTCAGAGCCCCTTCCACTGCCTAAAAGGGGCTTGTGAAAAAGAGGGAGAGGGATTTTTTATAAGGGCACAAAGTGACAGGACAAGGGGGAATGGCTTTCCACTGCCAGAGGGCAGGGTTGGATGGAATATTGGGAAGGAATTCTTCCCTGTGTAGGTGGGCTCAGGTTGCCCAGAGAAGCTGTGGCTGCCCCTGGATCCATGGAAATGCCCAGGACCAGGCTGGGCAGGGCTTGGAGCAATGTGGGACAATGGAAGGTGTCCCTGCCCATGGCAGGGGGTGGCAGTGGGTAATTTTAAGGCTCTGCAATGCTGGCTCCTCAGCTGTGATCCTGGAAAGCAGAAATCCTGCACCAACACTGCCTCACAGCAGCACAGACGACCGACTGTCTCCAACACAGGAAAACAGGATGAATATCCTGGGTCACTGTAAGGTGAAAACGCAAAGCTGCTGGAGTTTATATTTAAAAAGTCCCGTCCAAAGAACACACAGTGTCTGCTTTCGTAGAAATAAAACACTCCTTCAATAGATAATCAAGTGAATTAGTAACACTGCTTGAAACAAGAAGCCAAACAACCAGGACAGCACTGAACTGGATGTTTCATGGCTGAGCAGGGATTGTTTCCCACAGAACTGGACTCCTGGTACAGCTGGATTTCACTGCTCTCCATGCCAGCAGCTCCTCCACATCTGTTTCAAGCACTGCAACAACAGTCTGGAAATCTGCCTCTGCTTTGTCGTGGGGGCTGCAGGATCACACCCATGTCACAAGAACTTCGGGTGGTTTTTAATTTAAGGCTCAGTGGATCTGCACTGCCCTAAACCCACAAAGTCAACCCATGCTGGAAATAACTCCAGACAAAAGAAACTCCAGTTTAGCCCTGTGCAAGTGCGGTTTGGAGGGGAGGAGCTGGGCTGGAGGAGGGGAAGTGTCCCTTTGGCAGCTGGAACCGCTCATTACACGAGCAGGAGAGACGGAAGACGGCAACTCCCAGTTTGGCTCCCCCTTCCCAGGGCTGGAGGAGCTCCTACGTGGCACTGTGGGGGCTTGGAGCGCCGCTGCACAGCCCAATCTGCTTGGAAATCACTGGAGAGCGGCAGGAAACCTCCCCAGCAATGCAGATCAGCCTGGTTTCCAGAGTGTTGGCCCTGGACAAAACTGTTCACAGTCAAGATGAAGCCGATTGCTGACATTTTGGTAGAATTGACTCATTTTCTGCATATTCACATTCTAAAGCTCTGCAGGGGTTTTTTGTGGCTCTTACCAGGTTGTGTTATAGGGACAGCAGGAATAGGTTGAAATATACATTTTAAAATCAGGAAAAATCTGAAATAGCTTTATGCTGGGCTGCCAGCCCTCAAACACAACTATTTTCATTCTACTCCAAATTCATATTATTGAGCCCAAGCCATTTCAAAGGACTGAAGCACAAAGCCCATAGAGTGTCAGAGGACTTTGGTGCTGGGTAGCAGTGAAAGAAATCAAGATGAAAAGTTTGTTTATTTTAGATTTCACTCGGAAGGTGAAAAAATCTTACATGGGAAGTAATTACAGGGAAGGGTTTTAAGGTGGAGCAATTCAGAATTTGGCAGAGAAAAGCAGCTGACAATGGAAGTTTAAAGGAGCTTTTCTAATTTCTCAGCTGGTACATGCTTCTGGTACAGACCAGTAATATTTACCTCAGTATTGGTGGCTTGATATCAGAAAATGCATTTTTAATAAAGCTAAAATTGGTATAACCACTCTGAGACTCCACTGTTGATCATTTATGCAGGCACAAAGCAAAGCTAACTGCACCAAAATACACTTCTCTATTAAAATCTGTTGCTTAAGGTATTCCAAAGCTGTTTTTCCCACTGAATCCCTCCCTGAAGGGACCAGATCTTTAAACATCACTGAGCACCAGGTTTGTTGCAGCTGATGGAGACATTTTTTACAGAGAGGGCTCAAAGATCTCCCCTTGAGATGAGAAGTATCTACTCACATGGCACCATCTGAACGGTTCAGATGGAAGAAAAATGTCACTTTTTGATGCTACCTTCTAGAATTGGTGGGAATGGATGGAATATGAAGGGAAATTGGATGGTGATTCCAAAGCAAGATATTTCCGAGACAACAAGGAGAATATTCAAAGCCTGAAGGAAAAATCAGATCCTGTTTGTTACTACAGTAACAGGAGGCTGAGACCTGCTTCAGAGGGAAGCAGAAAAACTTGGCAGAGTCAAAATTAGGAGGAAAAATGAAATTACAGTGTGATTAAGGAAGACATAGACATCAGTTGAAGAACACAAGGATGCAGAATCCTTCTGCTGATGTAACCATCCATGAGGTGGGTGGTACCTCGAATATCCCTACATCCCAGATTGTCACGAAAATAATCCTGTGCTGTCCTAGAACATGACTGGGCTGAATCTGATCTTCAACACTTGTGATTCAGCAGAAACCTCTCCATGGCACAGCTGCTCTGGGCACCCTGTGCCAAGGCCTCACCCTCCCAGCCAAGAGTCCCTCCCAATATCCCACCCATCCCTGCTTTCTGTCAGTGGGAAGCCATCCCCTGTGTCCTGTCCCTCCATCCCTTGTCTCCAGTCCCTCTCCAGCTCTCCTGGAGCTCCTTTCAGTCCTGGAAAGGGTTTTAACCAAGTGACATCTTTATACTCCAAGTGCTCACTACCAACAGCAAACCAACCTCCTGCACATTTCCTACTCAGATTTTTCCTGGATTTCCTTGGCTCTGCTCTCAGCTGCCCCATTCACCCTCAGCCTTGTCCTGCCTGCTCCCTGTGTGAAGCCCCCTGTCCCCTCCCAGGGCTGCACTGCCACCAAACACAGATGCAGATGTGGATGTGTTAAAAAATACCTTGGAAAACAAGAAACCAGATTTGAGGATGTTAAATGGTCGCTGTTGGGAACAACTGGCTGAGAACTTTCCTGGTTTGCCATCACCTGGGTAGGAACTGTGAGCTGGCACTGGGAAAATGGGAAATTATTTGGGGTGGAGGCTTCCCTGGGTGTGCAGCTCCCACAGGAGGGGAGGTCCCACAGCCAGAGAGAGAAGGTTTGAGAATTCTCAGTGGAACATCCCCAGCTGTGCCCTTGGGCCGTGGCTGCACCCCTGGCTGTGGGATTTTGGGTGGGAATGGTGCAGGTGACCCCTGAGCTGTCCCTCAGCCCCTGGCCATTGTTCAAGGGCACTGGGATCCCCTGGAAACACCTGCAGGGAGCTTTCCCTGTGTTTTCCCATTTTGCTGTCAGGGATAACCAGGCTGGACCCTGGCACCCCTGAAGGAGCAGCTGGGCACAGTCTGGGCTTTGGGATTCTCTGTTGGGAACAGCCTCAGGATTTGGACATGAGGGATTGTCCCTCTGCTGGGAATGCTTCTCCCAACCTACTGCTCCCTGGGATGTGTCAGCTCTGTACCCATCCCTTTCCAGGACTCCAATCAAGGATCCCAGAAAGCCTCACCCATGGGAATATCCTGAGCAGGGCCTGGAGCAGGGAGGGGGAGTAAAATACACAACAATGTCAATGGGGAATCTGAAATGAGAAATTAAAGAGTAAAATTAGCAGCAACAAAAGGAGTTTTACTGCCACCATCACAACCTTCCTCCATCCGTGAGCCAAACCTGCCTGTCCTCGGTGTTCTCCTGTAGTGTGTGCACATGGAATCGAGGGAAGAGCCAAAGCAAAGGGAGTTATCCCACCCCAGAGGGAGTTACTCCGCTCCAGAGGGAATTCACCCATTCCAGAGGGAGTTATCCCACTCTAGAGGGAATTCATCCATTCCAGATGGGAATTCACTCATTCCAGAGGAAGTTCTCCCACTTCAGAGGGTTATCCCATTCCAGAGGGAAATCACCCACTCCAGAAGGAGTTCTCCCACTCCAGAAGGAATTATTCCATTCCAGAGAGAGTTGTTATCCCACTCCAGAGGGAGTTATCCCATTCCAGAGGGAGTTGTTATCCCACTCCAGAGGGAGTTATCCCATTCCAGAGGGAGTTCACCCCTTCCAGATGGGAATTCACCCATTCCAGAGGGAGTTCCACTCCAGAGAGAGTTAGCACATTCCAGAGGGAATTCACCCATTAAAGAGGGAGTTAGCCCATTCCAGAGGGAGTTAGCCCATTCCAGAGGGAATTCACCCACTCCAGAGGGAGTTGATATCCCGTTATCTCCCATTCCCACACGGGCTCCTTGTCCCGAGGTCCCAGAGTTACAATTGGAGAAGTCTCTCACCCTGTTTAGTGAATTGTTCCTGATCCCTACGGAGCCAGCTATACACACGGCATATGTACAGGTATTTTCATAAGGCATAGAATATCTTTGCATTGAAAATAAATGAACATTATTAAATTTAATTTAATATATACTTTCTTTGAGGTGTTTATGAAAATATTTTTCTTCTCTATACTTTCGTATGCGACATGATAGAAATATTTCATGGGAAGTACAGGTTAATATATTTCATCTTTATAAAGGCATATACAACTTTGAGGCAGTGTTTCTGATGGACAGCAGAATTCCTAAAGGATTTGTATGTGCTTCTGTGTTTTGAAATCATATGAAATTGACTTTTAAGAAGGAACTCAGTTAAAAAAACGCACCAATGCACAGCCAGAGGCTGACAAGTAAAACTGATACGGAGCCACATGAACAATATATTTATAGAGTTAATTCTTATATTTTCTCCCGATGATTGGTACTAACATAGAGTATTATACATTTGGCACTACTGTTTGCCATTGGTCCAGCAATTGGCAAAAAAATTGGTTTCCTATGTATAAACCTGTTTGAACATTAGATCTGGCTAGACATATTTACTATTTATAAAAAAATATTTAGACAGTAAGCTCACGTTGGATAACTAAGTCTACTGTGTTCTGGAAACTCTTCAGTAGGAGCACAGCCTTCTCGTGTTCCAGGTGTACAAAGCTGTGTCCATTGGCCTGCAGCAGGGAAAACACAAGGGAAGAAGATTTAGTGGCTTGTTTTGGAGGGAAAAAGGGATATTTGACAATAAAAAATAAATAATGAACATATGAGGATTTCTCATGAGCACAAAGCACAGATTTCTCTTGTCCTCTGTGGGGTGGCTGCAGGGCTGGGCTGGGTGCTCCAAGGAATGATTTCATTCCCACTGAAATCGTGCTGTGACTCTGGGGTCTGAGCAGGACCTGATTAAAACCTTTACACAATAAAATATCTTCCCTCTGGGAAAGAGGAAATAAAATTCCAGGCAGGGAAAATTCCCAACACATCGACAGCTGTGCCAAGATGAGGCATTAATGGAACCCTAGAATTCTACACTGCAGGCTGGGAGGGGTCTCAAGGATTTGGAAGATGCAGAGGGGGATCCTGGGGCAGTGTGAGGACAGGGCTGGGGTGGGAGATGGATCCTCCCACGGAGCCCCAGCGGCAGCTGTGGCACAGCCAGCATGGAAAAGGAGTCTGGCCAGAGTCCAGAGAGGAGGATCTGGCTGGAGAATCTGGAGTGAGGACCTGAGGGGCACAAAGGGGGAATGGCCAGGGCTGATCAGCATCTCTGGGAATGGCTGCGAGGGAATCGTCAGACCTCAGCAGGAAAAGCAGGAGAAACTTGGTACCCCAAGGATCCACAGGGTTTGACCACCCTGTGAGGGAAAAATTCCTCCACCCTGAGGCTCCCCTGGCCCAGCCTGAGCTGTTCCCTCTCCTCCTGTCCCTGTTCCCTGGGAGCAGATCCCAAATCCCCCCTGGCTGTCCCCTCCTGTCAGGGAGTTGTGCAGAGCCACAAGGGCCCCCCTGAGCC
>JANRGV010000051.1:1449272-1485726 GCA_024734035.1 Alethe castanea
GTCCCTTCCCTTTACCTGCTGCCGCCGGGAGATCCGCCGGGTTCCCGATCCCTGCCGGCCCTGGCACAGCCCCGCCGGCAGGGAAGGGCGCTGGCACGGCGTTGGCACGGCCGCGGCCCCGGCCCCGCAGCCCTGCCCGGCTCGGCTCGGCTCGGCTCGGAGCGGGGCGGGCGCTGCGCCGGGCGGCTCCGCCCCGGGCAGCGCGGGAGGAGCGGAGGGACGAGAGCAGCAGCAGCAGCAGGAGGAGGAGGAGAGAGGGAAGCTGCGCCCAGCCGTGGGGAGCTGTTCTCTTTGGGGTGTGCCCCGGCTGCGAGCGAACCCCCCAAGGGTTCTGGTTTGCGGGGCAAGGGAGAGGTTGGGGCACGCCTGGGTCGGGGCACCGTGCCGGGGGTTTGGGAATGCTGAGCCCCGAAAGGACAGCGAGCACCTGGGAATCGCAGAATGAGTAGGGCTGGTAAGGGACTTTAAGGATCATCGCATTCCAACCCCCCTTCCACTGTCCCAGGTTTTTCCAAGCCCCGTCCAGCCTGGCGTTGGATGCTTCCAGGGATGGGGCAGGCACAGCTTGGAGTAGGAGGGATGCTTTGTGTTCCCACCTGGTTTGGGCTTTGCAGCTTCCTGATTTCTCCCCCCGTTTCCAGCTCACTCTTCATTTTTTCTACCCCCTTTGTCACCTGGTCCTACATTAGACCCTGAGGTCCCAGTGGACCTGATCTCCACACTGAGGCCAACCTGGTGTGGGGTCCTGGGGTTGTAGAATTTTAAAGGAAGGATGAGTGTTTTGTTGGATCTACACCATGCTCAGGACTTGTTTTCCTCACACTGCAGCAGCACCGGTTATTTGGGATGAGAAGGATGCCCAGGCCTGCCCTGCACTGTGGCCAAAACTCAGCCCTGTTCTGGCTGTGAATCCTTTGCCCTTCTTGATGCAAGGTGACAAAACACTTGGCTGACAGCAATGGATTACTGCAAATTGGCCATTTTCCATTTTTTCTGGCCCAGCCCTACTTTGAAGTAGAGACTGATCCAAGCAGTGCAAAAGGAAGGGATGTGCTGTCAAAATAACAAGCAATCACAAGCCAAATGCCAGACTCCTCTTTACTGAGGCAGACTAAGCTGAGAGGTCACTGGCAATTGGCTCTTCTAGGAGAAGCAGAAATAATCCTGATGCACCTAGCAGTAGGGGAAGACTGGAGGTGAAAAATCAGAATTTAGAGTCTGATCCAAGCAATGAACAGCACAGCAGAGGAGCTGTGGGGTTGAGGAACAGACAGCTGTCCTGTTAGCCCTTTGCCAAGTGCTTCTCCTTCCAGCACTGCTGATAGGAGACATTTCAGAATCACCAGCCTGAGAGCTGTGATTACTTTAAATCCTGATGGAAATCTGTGGGAGCATTTTCTTTGCTGCCTGGTTGTGGGTCCACAGCAGAGCTTTAGGATGTGTTTTCCTGCAGGCTTGGGGGTGGATGTGCAGGAGGGGACGGGACAGATGCAGATATTTCAAGGCACATAACAAAGTCTGGTGCCTTAGCCAAACTTTAAACATCCTTGGTTTTGTGCCTAAGGATTGCCTTTTAACTTCAGCAGAAATAGTTCAGTCTTTTGTAAGATCAAGGGAAAAAATATTTTTTTCTGCCATCAAGAGGAAATACTCTTCAAACTCGTGAGGTTCCAGAATCCCTGCAGATGCTCCCAGCACCAGCCAGTCAGTTCTTTACAGCATCCATTTGCTGAGGAAAATGCCTCTGAAAAGATACAGAGTTTGCGCATTTTCAGAATATTTCTGTGACTGAGCCGGTTGAACCCGACACAGGATCCTACCAGGATGCAAGGCTGGGGAAAGACTTGTTCTGCAGCCACTCCAAGCAGCTGTGACGGCAGCAAAGGTAGGCAGAAGGATCATCTCTGACCCCTGAAAAAAGCACTTCAGCTGCTAAGGGCCGTGCAGTGTCAAAGAAAAGTTACTGGAGGAAATTTACCATGAATTTCCATGCAGCCTCCAGGAAAACATGCAATTTTGGACAGGCAAGGTCGGTTTCAGATTTATAAGCTCCTTGTCCAGTGCTGAGAGCCTTGAATGCTGAAAGCTACTTTAAATATCCTTTTGGCATGGGAGGGATTTCTGCTGTGCTCATTCCTCACATTTCCAGCCAGCTTCACTTCCAAAGGATGAAGCTCTAAAGCCCTCCTGGAACCCTCTGGACCCCGGTGACACTCCCTGTGTGTGATTCGCTTTTTAAGTTGCTCCAGCTTTAAACCAGGGCTGAGTTTTGGGATTCCATGCCACATCCTGAAAGTGTTTTGTTACGTGCCTATGGAAGGAGTCACTGCTCTGGTCTTTGGTTGGAATGGATGGTGAAGGAGATGCTGCAACTTCCTTCAAGAGGGGGATCAGGAGGAATGGACTTCTTAATCCTTAAACACAGCACTAGCCTTCTCCAAGAAAAAGTGCTGTTCTATCTCCTCTGTAGGCAGAAAAAACCCCTTTTTTGTCCTCCCAGGTTCATGATAGAAGAAGTCTTTGCTGGAGAAACACTTTCCTGAGCAGTCTGGATGACCCAGACATGGCCTTGGACACTTCCAGGGATCCAGGGGCAGCCACAGCTGCTCTGGGCACCTGTGCCAGGGCCTGCCCACCCTCACAGCCAGAAATTCCTTCCTGATATCCCATCCAACTCTGCCCTCTGGCAGTGGGAAACCATTCCCTGTGTCCTGTCCCTCCATCCTTTGTCCCCAGTGCCTCTCCAGCTCTCCTGGAGCCACTTTAGGCCCTGGAAGGGCTCTGAGCTCTCCCTGGAGCCTTCTCAGAGATGTCAGAGCATTTTGGATGCTCCCTTTTCTGCATTTGCAGCGGCACTCGGGGGCACAGCAAGGCAGGGTCTGGTGACAGCACAGCAGATTTCCCCATGGCTTTTAGGGGCAGAGCAAGGAGCCCCTGCTCAGTTGCCAGGATGGTGGGCACCGAGCAAGGCTGGGAGATTTCAGTAACTCCTTTTGGCAAGGAGAAGGTAAAGGATGGAGGAGCGAGGCTGGGTTTCCTGGGGCCGTGTGGCAGCAGTGGAGCCCAGCCCTGTCCGTGGCTCTCTCTGGGAGGCAGATCCTGGCTGGGGCTGCCCCGGAGCATCCCAGCAGCCTGGGCAGGGGAAGGAAGCCTGCAGAGGGACACAGCATTGTTCTGCCCACTCCAGCTCTCGGGGAGTGCAGGGCAAGCAGGAGGGAGCTCGGCGCTTTCCTGTGTTTGTGCTGCGAATGTTTTCATTAAGGTCCTTTTTCCTACCTCTTTCTCCAAGGTCTTTGTGCCTCTAATAAGTGCAAGGAGGGTGTTGATTGTAAGCGTCCCCTCAGGCATAATTATTTTACCATAATAGCATTTACAGGGAGGGATTGCAGAGCCATTATCCTGTTACATCCTCTGTATTTCAACCTCTCTTTCATTTTTTTTTGCCCCCTCAGGCTGCCCCAAAAAGCTCTTGCAAGGTCTCCATCCCTGTAGCAGAAGCTATGGTGAACTGGTGAGCCTGAAGAGATCACTGAGGGTGAAAATGGGAATATTTGAGGTTACCCAGCAACTGGAAATGAAGAAATCTTTTGTCCACCAAGTCAGGAAACACTGTTTGCACAATAGCTGTGTTTGCCTGCTCTGGGGGAGTTAACCAGCAACCCCTTCCAGAAGATAAGAGGGATGTACATAAACAGGAGGAAAGTCACTGGCAGGGATTATTGGAGCAGGTAAATCAGGTCCCTGTCACCCTCAGCACCCCCTGACGGCTGCAATGAAGTCTTGCAGTGTGGGGCAGGAAATAGGGATGGCTCAGTCATAAAAATAACAGATAAATAAATATGAAATAAAAATAATAACTATAAAATTGAGAAGATCTGGAGGAACTAGGAACAGTTTTTGTGGTGATGAGACCCACTGGCAAGCTGAGGAATATCTGTCTCCATTGATGTTTCTCAGAATGAAGAGCACCCTGTGCCCTCCTGTCCCTTTAAAGCCCTAAAGGATGTTGCCCTACATCACTGTCTTGGGCAAACAACTCCTGGACTGGCCCCACAGCCATGCAGATGGGTGGAGAAACACGGATCTGCTCAGTCCATCCAGAGCCCTCTGGATGGAGGGGAGCTGGGCAGTGCCCTGGCAAGGACAGTCACTGCCACAAAGGGTCCCCCAGCTGGTGGCAAGGCTTAGTCCTGTGTCCCAAGCTTGTGACCTTTTATTTGCTGGCATTTTTTCCCACATTAAATACAGAATTGGAAGGAATGAAGCCGCCCATAACCTCCAGCTCCTGCTCTCAGTATTGAGCTTAAGATAAACAAAAGTCTCCTGTGGGGGAAAAAAAAACCCATAGTAAAAAAATCATGTTGATGTGGTACTTCACAATATGGTTTAGGGGCATGGTGGGATTTGGTCAAAGATTAAACTTGATAATCTTGGAGGTTTTTTCCAGCCTTAGTGATTCCATGATTCCAGATATATTGGGAGAACTTCAGGGTATGTAAGTAAAGCCATCTCTGGATTAATTTGTTTTACATTAACTTTGTTTAACAGTATTTTCTAGTGCAGTCCACTTAGTAAACAAATGAATGCAGCTGAAACAGCAAGGAAGGAAATACATTTGCCATTATGTGGTGCAAGACTTCCCTGCCCTGTGAGAAGCAGCTTTATCAAAAAGTGCTTCTGATAACATCTGACCAGAAGAGTCAGAGAGGATGAGTGTGAAGGCCAAACCTTGCTTGCATCAAGATCCCAGTGGGTTTTGCTGGAGGAGCTCCCATCACATCCACCCTGGAAGGCAAACCCCAGCGTTCTCCCAGGAGCTGCTCGCTGGCTCCATGCACACAGGGCTGCTTTGTTCCCTCTGCTCCCTGCCCACCCTGCCCTCTCCCCTTCACCAACACATTAATCAGAGCCTTTTGGCTGAGGCCTTTGTTCTGTGTGGGCACAGGAAGGTCTGGGCTCATGGATCACATTCCTGGTGCCAGCAGGGGATGATCTTCATTGACGAAGCCGCCATCGATCTGCTCCCTCCAGGAGGACTTTCACCTGCTCCAGCTCTGGCCACGTTATGGATTTGCAGCTGATGTTTGGATACAAACACAGATAGGCTCACAGTCAAACACTTTCAGGGATGTGCCCTGCTCCAGTTAATATTAAACACCTTTGGAGATATCTCTGCATTTCTCCAGGCCGGGAGGAACCTGCTGCATTCTTCTCATAGCTTCTTTGCAGGTACTGAAATAAAATCCCTGACCTGGATCCCTGAACAAAGCCCCTGTTATTCAGCCAGGCCAGGGGGAGCATCAGTTTTCTGATCCTCTCCATCTCAGAGTTTTCTTAGATGGAGATGTGGGGTTTGACCCCATCACAGGGGATGAAAAACCCATCCCAGCCTCAGCTCAGCCTGCCTGGGATGGAGTGTGTGTGCACAAACCCTGCTGAAATTAAACCCCCTGAGTTCAAAACCTCACCTCTGAAAAATGGTATGTGAATCGATTTCCCTCTATTTCTAATAAAACAACAGCAATTTTTCCTCCTGTTACAATATAATGGTGTTCTACATGATGCTGTTCCAGCAGTTTATATAAATTTCTATAAATTTAATCTGTAAATTGCTTTTTGATGGGTGAAGCACAGTACCTGCATTCAGCTTTCTAAGCATCAGCAACTGTGCACAAACACCCTTCTCTGTTAAAGCCAGAGTGGCATTTTGGGGTATATTTGGCCCAGGAGAGATTTGTTAAAAGATCATGGAAAGATGAGTCCTCCTTGCACAACACCAGCTTTTGGGTGAGCACCTTACAATAGTCATGGATTCAGAGATTCATGGGATATTCTGAGAGCAGCCAGGACTGTTCCCAGCCTGTGGTCAGAGCAGGGCTGGGCAAAGCAGCACCAGAACATCCCACATTCCTGGGAGGGGAGTGTGGGCTGCACCCCAGCTGCAGGGACAAGCCCATGTCTGGGGGATGGATTTTTCCAGCCTCAAAGGTGGAAAGCACTTTGCCCTCATCTGCTGGAGCATGAAACTCACCAGGGCCACTGTGATGCTTTGTGCCAGCCCCAGTGAAAGGAGGGAGCAGCATCTTTCACTCCAACCAGCTCATGCTGGGCTCCATGGAAGAGAAGTGAGGATTAACTCAGTCCTGGGAGAGTACAAGAACTCAGGAGTCCCCACATTAAGGGACAAGAAGGAGGGCAGGGTAAACAAGGCCTAAATGTCCTGCCCTCCTTTCTCCAAATGAATCCAAACCACCTCCCAAGCCAGACCTGGATCACTGAAGATGTGATGGCCCCCAAAAATCCTTCATCCAACCAAGTTTGAGAAAGCCCCAAAATGCTCATCCAGGAGGCTTCACAGCCCAGAACCTGTTGGGCCCCCTTTCCTCTGGGGCCAGACCTGCCCTGGATTCTGCTGGCTTCACCTTGAGCTTTCTCTCCTCTTCCAAAATCTCCCTGCTCCAAAATCTCTCTAGAGTTTCTGATGCTGCAAATGCACCTCTTCGTCCTCCAGCCCTGAAGTTGCCATTTCCCACCCCAAAAGCTCAGCTGGAGTCAAGGTCCATGCCAGAAACCACCTCATTCTTCAACACCATGAAGGGACCAGCACCAACCCCCTCATTTCCAGCAGCACAGCAGAGGCAGAGCCAGGGAATCTCCACTCCTGGGGGCAGATTTCCCCTCCTGGTTTGTGGGACAGGCTGAAGAGGCCTCCAGATGTTTGCTTTGACCCTGAGGTGATGTCTGGGGTGGAAAGGTCACAACCAAAACACTCACAGTGTTCACCCTCTGAGCCCAGCAGCCACCAGCAAGCTGTGCTGGGCACTGGGGCTGTAATGAGGAGAGCAAATATTATCCTCCATAGGTGTCATGAGCTGCTGCTGCTTTGAAATGCTGGGAGAAAAGCCTCCTTAAATAGTTGGGATTCCTCCCACCAGCACAGGGATGACAGGAATAATATTTGGGAGAGGAACACACCCCGAATGACAGCGTCTGTGTGAGGGTGGGAGGCAGAGAGCAGCCGGCATCTCCCTGCCACAGATGGTTCCCATCAAGAGGCATTTTTTCTTGTTAATCCCAAAACAAGCTTGGGATGTATTTTTATTTCAGTGTTAAGAGGAGAAAAAAAGAAAGTCTGACATGACCCTCTGTTTTTCTGGCCTCACTCCCTGCTCAGCCTCTGCTCTGAGCAAGCACAGAGAATTTAGTTCATGTTAAAGGCAGGGACTCTGAGAACAAAAAATCCTGAGGTGGTTCTTCCAGCTCTTCTTGACCTGGGAATTTATTCCATTCAAGCTGGAAATGGAGGTAAAAATCTAAAGCCTGGGTGTGAATTTGAAGTATCCTGTGGTGTTCTCTAGGCTGTTCATCCAGGCCATCCAGATGCTTGTGGGGGTGTCAGCAAGGGTGTCCACTCTCCCCTTTAAATCTTAAATCTGCTTTGAGCACCAGGTGTGGACTCCTGAGCCAATCCACTCCCAAGGCCATCACATGAGCTCAGGAGCATCTCTACCTCAAAAAACCCCAAAATAGTGATAAAAACTGCTATCAGTGTGAGGATGGGAATTTATTCTACTCAAAAGACATCCCAAAATCCCAGATTTGAAGACTTGCCTGGCATTCCTCCATGGCCTCCCTGGCACGTTGGGTGCCATGGTTCCACAAACTGGCTCTGATGGAGCTGCCATGAGGAAACCTTGGCATGTCCCAAGGAGTTTCCAAGGACAGCCATGGGTTGGAGATGTGGCACCCCTCCCAAATAATCAGCTGTGGGCCATCTGAAAGGATTCACATGGAAGCAGGGCCAAGAAATAACTTTTTCTCATGGAGTGACACTTCTGGTCCATGGTGGTGGCCCTGCTGGAAGCAACCCTTCTAGGTGGTGACCTCCCAATGGGAATTTTCTTTCAGATAGAACTTCCTGGGATATTTGCACCCCCAGATGAGACTGGGCATCCCCCTCTCCTCTCTGGCAACTCCCTGGAGTGACTCAGGACGTGCAAACACTGACTCATCCCAACCTCCCAGGAGCATTGAACTTCCCACACGCTCCAAGAGAGGGTGGTGGGAGAGGGAAAGGCTCCATTCGGGCTCCCCTGTGCCCTGAGGGAGGACTGCAGATGCATCAGCAAGGTGGGGCAGGCAGGGCAGGCTGGGGCAGCCAAGGACCCTCTGGACAGGCATGTACAGAGATAAGGGGATCCTGGTGTGGGAGCTGCTGCCCAGTATGGGAAAAATGGGCTGGAGCTGTCCTCCAGGATGTGCTCTTCTGGCTCAGGATTGGTTTAGGATGAAGGATTTGAAGAGCTGAGGAAGAGGATGGGGAAATCCAGGGTTGGTGTCTTGGCAGCTGCAAAGGGTGGTGGCACTTGCAAAGTCAGCTTGGCTGCACAGATCCTGGATTTCATCAGGACATGATTATTCCATACACGGTTAAAAATATGTGCAGCAAACAGCACCACTGGAAAAGCCAAGCTCTCAAGTCTGTGACCACCCACTGCAAATCCTGCTGGAAAACTGTGGAGGAACCTGGCTCTGCTTGCCAGGGATGAGGTGGATGCTTCTCCTGGAGATCTGAAATTTAAATGGACATTCAGATACATAATTGGTCATCCTAAAAAAGCTGTTTCCTCATGCCATTGCACATTGTGGGGGACAAAGCTCCCTGACCTGTTCTGTATGTGAGTCAGAACACCACATCTGGCATTTCTTCTGCTTTAGTCCTGGGAAATGGTCGAGCCCAGCCCCTCTCCCTGCACAGACACCCCAACAATCCCACTCTGTGCATCCCTGGCAGAGCTGTCCAAATGCTCCTGGAGTTCTGTGGGGCTGTGCCCATTCCCTGGTGAGCCTGGGCAGTGCCCAGCACCCTCTGGGGGAAAAAACCTTCCCTGGATATTCAATCTAAACCAGCCCTGACACAGCTCCAGCCCATCCCTGGGTCCTGTCAGACACCAGGGTCCTTTCCCTGCTGTTCCAAGGGAGCAGGATGGAGCTGGAGATCTCCAGGTGACACCTGAGAAAGTGAGGGTTGCTGAGTGTTCTCCTTTCTCAGCAGAAGCAGAAGGGATGTGAGATGGGACATCCCTGCCCATCGCTGGCCATTAAAGATTACAGCCCAGGCCAGAAGGATTGTAGGAGACAATCCCATTTAAGCCTTTCTATTTAAAGGAATAAACTACCCAGGAAAAAAACAGCCTAAGATTAGAAACTCACAGGATTTCCTCAAATTCCAGCCATCAGCCCCAGATTCAGCCCGAGGGGGTGGTTTGTTATTCTCCCAGAGCAGGAATCCTGCACCGCAGCAAAGTTAAGTGTGGATTATGCTGTGCAGCTCCATCACAGGCCCAAAAGCCACACTCAAAGCTGGTTTAGTGCTGTTCCCTCTCTGCCTAAACCATCTCCAGTATTCCTTGATTAAAAATCGTTTTTTAGGTGGGAGAGTTTTGGCTTTTTGCACAAGCAGGGGATGTTTCCTGCTAATTCCATATTGCTCAGGAGGATGCTCCTGTGCAGGAGGATCTTTCAGAAAATTTAATGCTAAGCAGGGTAGGAAGCAGAAATAAATGTTTTTCCTTTTTCTTGTTTTGGGTAGGAAAAGAACTCAACAACCACCCAGTTCCACCCCCTGCCATGGGCAGGGACACCTTCCACTGTCCCAGGCTACTCCAAGCCCTGTCCAGCCTGGCCTTGGACACTTCCAGAGATCCAGGGACAGCCACAGCTTCTCTGGGCACCTGTGCCAGGGCCTCACCTCCCTCACAGGGAGGAAGTTCTTGCCAATATCTAATCTAAAATCTCTCCTCTCTGTTTAAAATGACACAAAGGATGTGGGTAAATCAAAGTCACCCTATGCTTTGTGCCTCACCAGCCAGGAATTGGGAAGTAATTTGGGATTTGATATCTGGCTCTGCTGTTTCTCCCTGAGCTGGGTGAAACTCCAGCTTAATTTACCTTAAAGCAGGAAAATATAAAGCCTGTCCCTAAAGGGATCCCAAAAGAATGAAGGATCCCTTCTGCCCCACCACTGCAGCAGGATGGGAGCAATTGCTTTTTCCAGGCATAGCACGAGGGAGTGACTCATTATTGGCAGGAATTTCCCTCTCACCCATCCCCTCCTGCCCCTCTCCTCCTGGAGGATTTCCCCCAACAGCAACAAGGGGTGAGGGCAGCTTAAGATCAGCCAAGAAGCAGAGACCTTCCCTGAATCCCTGACATTTCAGCTGGCAGCAGCTGTGCAGGGACGTGTCCAAGGGGTCCCCACTCCCTCCCAGCTGTGTGTTTTGGGAAGGAGGGGAATTCTGGAATACTGGGCAGAACTGCCCCATCATGGGGGCAGGGAGACTGGGCATAGAAAGAGAGACATCTCATGTGCCAGTTGTCCCTGTGGTGGCCTCAAGGTGAAACCAGGGCTGGGCAGGGCACGTGAGGGAGCTCAACCCTCCCAAGAACTCTCACATCAGCTGCATGTGCACAAACAGGTCCAGCAGGAGCCATCCAGGGATGACCACACAGCCAGGTAGCCCATGATTCATGGGATAACCATCTGCTGAAGCTGCAATCACTCACTCCCCACCTCCAGCTCTCCTCCAGGCCAAGTGGCAAGGCCACAGGGGAAGAGGGTGCCTCTTGCCATGGCCAGCAAGCATGGCCTGGTCCCACAGCCCACAGCAGCAGGAGCTGCTGCTGTGCCACAAGGCTTTACCTCAGCTCCACATCACAGCAAGGGATCCAGCCCTGAGGGATTCACACAACAGCAATGGTTCCAACCCTGCGGGGTTTAGTAGGCCCAGGGTAGCCTTGGGGGCACACCTCAATTTCTCAAGGTACAGAACCTGCAATGAGATCTTGGAAAGCTGGAGATGGAAGGAGAGTCCACAGGAGGACCTGATTTTTGAAAAATAAGAGAGTCACAGAATCAGACTGGTTTGGGCTGAAGGGACCTTAAAGCTCATCCAGTTTCACTCCCTGCCATGGTCAGGGACATCCTCCACTATCCCAGCTGCTCCAAACCCTGTTCACCTGGCCTTGGGCACTTCCAGGAATCCAGGGGCAGCCACAGCTGCTCTGAGCACCCTGTGCCAGGGCCTCACCACCTTCCCAACCAAGAATTCCTTCCCAATATCCCATCTAAATCCACCCTCTTTTGGTCCATAACCTCATCCTACAACTGCTTACCCTGACAGATGCAGCAGCTTGGGATATAGGGAGGGCAGAGATGTGCCCCTTTCTCCAGGTGTGCTTTTCCTTCACCAGTTATCCCAAACCCACCAAGTCTCCCTTGTTTCCCCCCACTCTGGGCAGCCACAGCTTGGACGTCAGTGGAAAATGATTCTTTGAATGAGTGTAGCTGTATCAGCTGACTGGGCTGGCTGCAGCAAATCTCATGGTCACACAGCTCTAAATGTGCAGCAGTGTCTGCCTAAGCCTTTCCATTTACAGGACAAAGAGGGGAGCTGGGAGTGTGGAAATAAATCCTTTGGAAGCAGAAAGGGTTTGGAGACAGAACTCCCTGTCCCCAAGGGAAACACGAGGGGGGTGCAGAGAGGGTGGGCAGCACGCAGGGATCAGGCATGGGATGGAGCTGATGGAGCATCACCAACTCTGTGCTTCCGATGAGCCGAGGCCAGGGAAAGGCACAGAGCTCTGGGAACTGGGATGGGAGTGCTGGGGCTGGGACCTGCCTGCCAGGCTGGGCTGGGGATGCAGTGTAGGAGTGCTCCAGGAGGGTGAAACCCCTCCCTGCCTCCCTCCTGCAGCCTGGCTCATCTCTCTGAGCCCTGGCCTCCCCACCGGAGCAGAACTCTGGCTCTGGAATAAATCCTGGTGTCTCCAGCTCTTCCCAGGGCAAGCTGCCATGCCATGATAAAGCAGCTCCTCTCTCCAAGGCAAGCCTCTGAGCTGCAGCTCTCTGGGAGGGCAGCCTGGTGATGGACTGTGGCAGGGAATAACAAATGCCTTTAATTCCCCCTTCATCCAGCAGCTCCCTGCAGGAGGCAGCGTGTCCTGAAGGAAGGTGAGGGGGAGGCATCTGGAGCTGTGTGCACTCAGATGCCTGGTAAATCACCCCAGCCAGGCTCTAAGAGCCCTCACAGGCTCTAATTTCTCTCTCCTGAATATATAGGGAGTAAAACTTGCTGCTTCACTTGGTTATCCCAATGCAAGGGGCTGTAAGCAATCCCTAAGTTACTCTGCAGAGATTTTCCTCACTGCTGGCAATTGCAAAATCAGGAGAGAAGGGGATCTGAGCAGGAACTTCTGCTGAGGTTTCATCTCAGATATCCATCCCCTGAGCATGAATTTAGTGTCAGACCTGTAGGGGTTTTTCAGGTCCATCAGTGGGGTTTGCAGGCATTGGCACGGCACCACTGGGGCTGTCAGCTCTGATCATGCACAGCTCAGGGCTCGCTGGTGACCAAGGACAGGCTTGGGCTCCATCCAGTTCAGATCCAGGCAATTAAAGGAACTAGACCACTGCCCTACAAGCCAAATCCCTTTTTCTAGGTCCTGCAGCTCTGCACCACAGCTGAGTGGGACACCTGAAGGGTTTCACTGCAAACCCCCTCTGGGGGCCCCAGCCTTGTGTCTTGTAGGAAGCCAACCCTTCCCATTCCCTGCTAAAGGGATTGCCTGCTGCTTATGCACCCTGGCACATCCCTCCAGGACACATGGACATGTCCCAGAAACAGGGAAGCTGTGGCTGCCCCGGCATCCCTGGAGGTGTCCACAGCCAGATTGGACAGGGCTTGGAGCAGCCTGGGACAGTAGGAGGTGTCTCTGCCCATTGCAGGGGCTGGCACTGGAGGAGCTTTAAGGTCCCTTCTGACCCAAACCATTCTGTGCCATTATGATTGTGTGATTTTATACAAGAGCTGCTCTGAGTCTCTCCCATTCCTACTTTCTGCCAAGATTCTCCTGCAGATTCCATTTGTTCCTTGCCTCTCTCCGGTAGGCACACTGCATCCCCAGCCCTGGAGGGATTTGGGCAGCCTGGGGAGCCCTCTTCAGGAGAAGAGGATCCTGCAGGTCCCTCAAAGAGAAGGAGAAGGACTCCCTCTGTCTGCTCCCAGGCAGAATAGCATCTTTGAAACTGAAACTTGGGAAGACATAAGAATCTCTGCTGCTCGGGCACCCATGCCATGATCCCACAATTTGGGGGGTATCTGTACTACCATCATCTTATTTCTAGTGATAACTCCAATAAATCACAGTTGAAACTACATTTGGCAGAGACTGAAATAAGTTAAGTTCCCCTTCCAGGCCAGGTTGGAGACGCTTGGAGCACTCTGGGATAGTGGAAGTTGTCCCTGCTCATGGCAGGGGGTGGGACTGGGTGATCTTTAAGGTCCTTTCCAACCCAAAACAAGAAAAGACATCAAACACGTGAAAATGCCGTGGGGTTCTACATCCATCTTTGCTTTCCTTTCCCCCTCCTGGCCCCTGCTAGCCTTGTAACTCCTCTTGGCTCTGCTTTTCTCCTTCCAGCAGGGAGGACTGGCCTGGAAGAGCATCATTCCCGTGGCAAGTGTCCCTGTCAGAGGCGCTCCCAGGCTCACTGCCCGGGCACATCCCGGGGCTGTGCGGCGGAGCCCGAGCCTTTCCTGCCCCTCCTGCAGGGACTGGGGGCTGGGGAGGGCTGGAGCCAGCCCGGGGTGTGCCGGAGCCGGGCAGCGGGGGGAGCAGCGAGACCGGGACAGGGACACAGAGCGGGAGGAGGGAAGGGACACGGAGCGGAGGAGGGAAGGGACACGGAGCGGGAGGAGGGAAGGGACACGGAGCGGGAGGAGAGAAGGGACACGGAGCGGGAGGAGGGAAGGGACACGGAGCGGGAGGAGGGAAGGGACACGGAGCGGGAGGAGGGAAGGGACACGGAGCGGGAGGACGGAAGGGACACGGAGCGGGAGGACGGAAGGGACACGGAGCGGGAGGACAGAAGGGACTCGGAGCGGGAGGACAGAAGGGACACGGAGCGGGCAGCGGCGGCTCCCCAGGCTCGGGAGATTCCCTGGGGAACAGCAGCAGGGCTCGGGGCTGGGTTTGGGCTCTGCAGGCACGGAGGGGTCCTGGCTGGGCACTGCTCCCTGGGGAACCCCGGGAAAGGCGAGCAGTGCCAGGACCTGGAGGAGTCTCTGCAGGGTACTCAGGGCTGCTGAGGATGGGAGCAGGGTCCAAACGAGTCCTGCAGCGCCCTAACTGGAGCTGTGCTCCCAGCTCTCTGCAGCTCCTGAATCCCAGCCAGCCCCTCGCTGTCTCCACTATTTTTAAATCCATCTGTTTCCGCTGGTCTCTCTGCTTTGGTGCAGGCTTTTCCACACTGACACTTCTGCAGCCCAGAAATCCTAAATATTCTCATTCTCCCAAGTGTTTAAGCACCAGCTGCACTGGGGAGCTCAAGGACAGCAGTGCAGGGGCTGTGCTGTTTATTGTGGGCTTGTGGCACCTTCTGAAGCAAGGGAAACTCTTGGCCACAGCCACACCGAGCCAGAAGTGTATTCCCAGTGCAGGATTCAGGGCGTGGGATTGGAGCTGGCACCCGCGACAGAAACCCTGGTAGAAGTCAGGGCTGGAGGAGGTTTTTCACCCAGATCCCACCCTCAAGGACAGTAATCCTGCTGCCCCAGCGATGCAGGGTTGGCACCAAGGCACACAAGCCAGAACACTGGGATTTTCCAGCAAATGGGACAAAACAGGTGATGAGGCCCTAGAGGACCTCTGGAGTGCACAGTGCCATGAGCCCGGTGCTTCTCATGCCCAGAAGGATTTGTTGGCACTGACTCTACATCAGCCCCCTGGTGCCCAAGGTTCCTGCAGGGCTTTTTGGGTGTCCCCCCATCCTGCCTCACCTTCCACTTCGTACCTGCTTCCACAGGGTGACCATGGACCTTCCTGCAAATGCCAGGGAAGTCAGGAGAACTTCAAGCAGTGGCAAATTGCCAGATTCATGGCACGTGGTGAATTAGAGACAGAGCCCAGGGTGGATTCATTGTGCATCCCACAGTTGATGAACACGCCTCCAGCAGATCCAATTACTCTATTAACTGGAATTAGGGAGAAAATCATAGTTAAATTGTTAATTTACCAAGACAGATGCCATCAAAGTCACTGAAGATATTTCTGGATTTGAGGAGGTGAATTTGGAAAATGAAGACAATTCCACAATGTACAAATTGCAGTTTCTCCATTATTTTGCATGTGTCCAGGACACAGCTTTGTAATTGGAAATTACAACAACCAGAACTGGGTATTCCATATCCAACAGAAACCCTTGTGAGTTCAGGATTTTAGTGTTTCCCTCCCACTAAACTGCAGCTATGGCTTGCATCCTGAACTGTTCAAAACTCAGGAGCTGCCTTAAGTTCTTTGCTGCTGCTTTTCTGTGTTCAGGCAGCAAAGGAGCTTGAAATAATTTGCAACTGGATGGGGCTAAGCCAGATCCATGCACTGTGATCTATAATGGCAGATAGGCTCATTGAGAGATACCATATCTTTTACTAGAATAACAGAGACCTGGGAAAAAAAAAACCCAACACAGGCTTTTCTTCAGGTTTGAAATGTGTAAAAACCTTTGCCGTCCAGACTACAGTTGGCAAATTTTACCAGCAAATGTTGAGAAACATAGTTTCAGGGCAGACAAAACCCTTTGCCAAATCTGAATTATTCACCATCAGTTAGAGCCAAGAAGAGAAAGAGCTAGAATGTCAAAAGGATTTATCTTATTTCTTCTGAAATGGAAACAGTGACCCAAGTCATAAACAAAAGCCCTGACACAGACACATGCAAACAGTTCCTGCTCTGTTCACAAACCAGCAGGCAACACTCCATGAGCTAAAGCAGGGCAGCTGCGAGCTTTGAGTGTCCTCCTCACTTTTGGGACAACTGATTTTTCCATGGACAGCATCCTGACTGTCTCTGGACAGTCCTCAGGTGCACTTTGTCCGCTTGCTCTGGTAAATTGTGGTAGATTTTAGCCTCACTAGTGAGGGGACTGAGTCAAGCTCAGATTATTGTGTGATATATCCAAGAGGGTGGGGGAAAAGAGGTAAAACACCCAAACTGATTGCATTTCCATGCCCCAGCTTTTAAAAAGAGCATTTGGCTTTAAAAATAATATATTTTAAAAAAATAAAATACCTTAAAAACTTCAGCTCTTAACTCCCTCATGTTCAAGATACCTGTTTCAACATGATGTACTAGTATATATGCAACCAAACAGCCACATGCAGCAGCATTTCTTGTAGAATCTCACAGAATTAAATAGAGATTTTTGGAAATTGTCCATTTTCAAGCCATGAGTTTGAGCACTTTCATATGATTGGAATCACCAGAGAGCCAAGGTAGACCAAGAAATAGCGTAAGCAAAACAGATGTTTAGATGACAGAATATATTAAATGAGAATGATTTACTGTTTGCAATTTATAGAAAGGGAAACAATCCCAACAACAGCACTGTAAATCTTGGTTTCTGGTGCGTTTTTAACCTCAGGAGATAAATGCTGTAAAAATGAACTCTTGAGCTCCTAACTCTTCTTTGTCATTGATGAGGTTTAGAAGGGTCAAACGCTCAGCTGCAGAGCTGGCTCCTGGTTTTTCCTGGGAAAACAGCAGGAGAAAGTGTCAAGGATATTCTCCACAGCTCAGAGGGTGGAACTGGGAGCCTCTTGCTTGGCCAGGCCAGTGCCAGACCCCCTCAGGACAGGGTTTAGGACCTGATAAATGCTCCTAAGAAACACTGGAGCTGCAGCTGAGCCCTTCCCACCATCCCAACCCCCAGCCTGTTTGACACAGCAGTTTTCAGGATTTTTGAGGGGTCAGGTCAAATCCATCTCTTTAAGAATTGGTATAACTGAGTTTGTGATTCTGCTTCTTTTCATGCAGGTTAAACCCTCAAGTGACAGCAGGAGCACAGGATAGCAACAGCTAACAGAGAGGGGAGTTTTATCCCAGAATTTTCTTTTTGAACTCCTAACAGCTTATTGTCAGAAAGGAGAGCAGAGCAACAACACAGCAGTGATGTCTTGTTCTCAACACCTCCAGCATTCAGGGAAATCAGCTTGCAACAAGCAGAAATATTTCCTGACCCAGATTCAGGCATTTTATAAACTTTGAGCCTCTTGCTGGCTGCAGAAATTAAATGCTGTGCTGAAAGTAAGAAACACTGATAGCTGTCAGAAGCAAAGGTCTTTGCCCTCCCTCGCTGTGTGTGGTTAAGGAGATTTATATGGGATTTCACAACAAAAATGAATGCATTTTTGGGTCCTGAGAGACTCTCCACTTGATTTGTTCCACTGTTTCTGCTGGGCAGTGCAGAATGTTACACAGCAAGTGTTTGCTGAGTGCTCCAGCAGAGACACCTGAGGAGTGTCATCCTCCCAAGTGACACGTCCTCCTGCTGCTCCAGGCATCCCTGCCTGCTCACCCCGTGGAGCTGGGATGCCACAGGCAGCAAGGCAGGGGCTTCACACCCAGAGAACTGAAATATGAAAGAGCAAGAAGGGTTTGAAAGGTGAATTTGAGGGGTTAATGAAAATAAAATAAATCAGTGTTGAATAATCCCCATTTAAACCCAGATAACAGCACTCTGCAGATAGCAATAATAGAAATTATCTGGACTGTTGTACTTTATTTTGAAACTAAGGAATACATTTAATTGTGCTGCATTTGAAAGTATCCTAATGTTTTCTAAGAACAGATGTCCAGTTTTTTGAAGAAGGCAATGTGGTCCATTAGTGGCCCCATTCACTACCCATAACAAGAGAGTCTTTATACATGGCTGCAACATGAATGCTATTTGACACTTGAGGGGGAAATTGTATGAGATTATTTATTTATTAGTTAACAAAGTGTTCTATATTTATTCCTTCTGAGCTAAAATGGTGCTTTCCAAAATTCTGATGGCAGTTTTGGTGGCACTGGTGTGTCACTTTACAGTCAGTGTCACAAGGCACTGTGAATTCCTCCTGTCATTGCTAAAATAAAATGCACCCCGTTATCTCAGCCAACATGAGCGATAAAGCTTGGTTTCCCACTTCCACACCCTGAATCCTTTTCCTTTTTCCTGTTGCCATTCCCCCAACGCCCATCCCTGGGTGGCCCAAGCTCTGTCCTGTCCTGCCTGGGATGAGCCCCACGCTCCCTGTCTGCCCTGCTGTGGTTTCCAAAGGGAAATAAAAACCCACCTGAGCCAGGAGGGGCTCTGGAGCAGAGCTGGGAGTCAGCAGGGTGAAAATTCCCCTTGCTTTCCCCATGGCAGGCCCATGTTTTTTAATAAATTCAGTAAAAAAACCAAAAATGCGGCAGGGGCTGAGAATGACCCAGCTGAAAGAGTATAATTGGATTTAGAGAGGGGAAGCCTGTTTCAAAAGAAAATTCCTGGGATGCTTATTTTTAAAGGGGTAGCAGCAACCTCAAGAAAACAAGTAAGCAGCTGCTAGAAAATGAAGGGTAAAGCAAGGTCTGACCTCAGGACTTGTCCTGGTTCTGCAAATCTCTCAATCCCTGGGAGCAAAATAATCCTGAGCCCAGGTGAATCGCTCCAGACACTGCTGGGAGCACGAGATTCCCAGTGAGGTAAAAAGGGCAAGTGTAGAACAGCACAGGGAGACAGCTCTCAGCCACCCAAGGCAGGGAACATTTCTGGGACAAGCTTTTAATACGATTTTTTGGATGCCTGTGACTTCAGCAAGTTGCCATGCTGCTGGCAGCAGGCTGTTGGCAGTTGCAAGGCACAGCTGAAGGAGCAGGGCTCTGTTTATGCAACAATTCTGTGGAACTACCACACTGAACACACTATGGGACAAGTCCTAGAAAAAATTATAGATCTTAACCAACAAGACAGGCAAAGAAGTATTACCATTAATGCTTTGTCTTCAGAGCAGGAGACTGTGACAGAGCCTGCCTTGAGTCAAAATGAAAAAGCTTCCGGGACACTGCATAGTTTTGTTCAGAGAGAAATAGGGTGAGCCAAAATTAGAGGCAAATTAAGAGATGGCAAAGTGCTGAATGTCTCTATTACCCAAGCAATTTCTTCAGAGGGCCACATTAATTCTAACCTCTGGGGGAGTTTGGTCTGCTCTACAGTATCCATATTTTGTACAGTTAAAATCTGCCTCACTGAGGGGTTCAATGAATGCTTCTGCAGAGCAGCTAGGAGTTTTCTTAAATTTGCTTTTTTTTTAATAAATTGATTTGCTTTCAGATCACACATGGTAAGTGCAGAAGGGTTTTTTGCTGTAAGAACATACATGAAAAACCCACAGGAAAAAAATTTTGTTGCTATTTCCCTGTTTAAATGTGGGGGAAAACTGGATTTGCCTCATGATATTTGTTCCCTGCTTTCAAGTGAACTGTATCTGCCACAAACTGTGCTAATTCATAAAGGAATTCATAATACCAAATTTTTAAATTTCTGCACAACAGTTTTCAGCCTGGACACAAAGATGCCCTGTGTTATATATGATTTCCTGGTGCCAGGGGACAGCAACGAAAGAAAAAACAATAGATGGATATATTGCAATATACAGACATAATAAAAAAGAAAAGGCTGATAAAATCTTTAGATTCCAGCAGTTCCAGTATATGGTTTATGTTCACTTTTTACTACACCCTCTTCCTGTTTGCTTGAGAGCTTATCTTTGACGAAAAACATCATTGTTTAAGGTCTGAGTAATACCCGCAAAAACAAGGACAGGCTGAGAAGGACACGAGAACTTAGATTTCTGCACAGCAATTGCATAAGTTAGACTTTTTTTTTTTCATTTTTTCTTTCTTTTTTTTTTTTTCCCCTCGAATACAACCACTTTTTACATATATAGGTAAAATTTATCACCAATTATACAAAAGCAAACAGTCCCTGTTGGGTTACTTGCAAAGACTAATGATAATTGTATCCCTAACTCTCTTTGGTATGGATTTAGGCTTATGTATAAAACAGGTTTTTCTTTTCTTTAAGACCTGAATGACATTTAAAATCAGGTATCTCAGCAAGCTTTTGTACAATGGATTTCAATATTTACTTTCCCTAAATAACCTTTTTAAAATTTTCTGTTTCTCTGCAGGAAAATCTTGCTAATAACAAGCATTAAGGGAAATTTGCACAGGAAGAGGCAAATCAAATCTCTGATTTGTTCAAACAAGACACTCCCTTCCTCAATTTCCTACCTCCTTTCATTGAAGACTATTAAATTCAAATTACATCCTACAAATTGAATGAAACAGCATTCCTCTCTTACCAGTTTCAACTTCATAAGTAACCCCATAGAGACACACACCCAATCATCTCAAAATTTATACAAAGGCTTAGCTTCAGCTATATTTGTCTTCATTGTATTTACTCATGTCTAAATACAAATGGGTCCCAAATGACTTAAATAATCCAAGGTCTGAGTTGCCACAAATGCTTCTTTTCTCTTTTCTTTCCTTTGGAATTCTTCCTATCCTCCCTGGTGCACTGAATGTGTCTGAGCATGTTCTGCAGGGTCAAACACTGCCCTGCAAAATCACACTGAAATGTGACTTCTCTCTTTGGCAGGTTTGTCACAGGACATGTTGGGAAAGCACCCAGGTACTTCACCAGGGGTGAGAAAGGGGTTTAAAAGAGACTGATTAATTGGATCATTCATCACCAAATTTGTCTTTGAAGCATAGGTAGTACTTGCTTCACAGTGTTCATTGGTTATTTTACTGGGATGAATACATTCATTCAAAAATACTATTGCTGTATAATTTTACACTGTAGCTTCTGCACTCTAACATCTCTATTTTTAAAATTTTTAAAATTACACTGCATTTTCCCAACCTCTGTCGTTGAACAGGGTGCAAAGCTCTGGTCCCCTATAACTCACTTGCCAAGCTGTGCTAGGTAATCCCTTTAAAGAACAACCTGGCTGGCCAAGGAGCAAAGCACAGGTTTGGCACTGCCAGCCTCGTGGAGCATCCAGTGCCTTGGGTTCAAGGGGCCAGAGGTCACTGCTGAGCCTTCACCTCTGGGACAGCAGAACCAATTTCCTCTGGGCTTTATTTAGCAGGCATGTGGCCAGCAGGGGAAGCAGCCTTCCCCCAGATGTGCAGCATAAAAGGAGTTATTTATCAGTGAGCTGCACAGCCAGGCTGGGCTCAGGACAGAGCAGGCTTCTGTGGGACACAGCAGCTCTCCTGTTCCCCCAAACAATGCCTTACAAAAGCTGCATTAAAGCTGATCTGTGCCTGGAGCCTGCTTTCTGCCATTATTCCCTTTTAGAAACATTGGTTTGCACCCATTTCTGCCCAGGATTCCTGGAGGAATGGGAGGGTCCACAGGGAAAGTGGTGGCACTGTCCAAGGTGAGCTGAAGCAAACACCAGGGGTTTCTGTCAGCCCAAGCCCCATCTCTGCTGACCATTCCAGCAGTCCCTTTAAGACAAGCATTTTTCTTCCCAAAAAAACCTCCTAAAACAGTGGTCTTCTTGCTCTTATCGTTAAAACCTCCCAACAAAACATACATGAAATTATTCTAAGTTCCTTTCCCAAAACAACTGGCTTTCTCCTCTCCCACTCCACCCTTTGTTAGGGCAATTACCTCTGCACTTGTTTTGCATAGAAAAAGACCTCAGATGTAAACCATGAGATTCTTCTGGGACTATGAGGACCACAGGTAAATTGTGGGATTGGGCAAATTCTCTCCATTAGGCCATTTTCAGTATTCTTAATTCTGTCCTCCACTCTAAAGCCACCTGTGTTCTTTATAACCTCGAAGAGTAAAAAAAAAAAAATCTCTCTTCTAAAGCCTTGCAAATGTAAGAACTGTAATTTACTGATCTACTGAACTGAAAGACTGAACACAGTGTAAAATCATCCTATTAGCAATTGGAAGAGCAAAAAAGTTTTTCTGGAGCAGGCAGGGTGGACTGACACCAGTATAAGGAGAATATTTCATGTCACAAGAAATTTCAGAGCCCTGAAAAATAAATTTACCCCAGCAGGAGCAGGATTTTACAAAGGAAGTTGTTGGCCAACTGTAACTCTTGGCAGCACTGCCAGCTCCACTTTTAAGAAATTATGTGCCTATGCAAATCAGCCAGCTCTTGAAAATTCACAACCCCCAAACACTGCACCTCAGTCATGGAGCCAAAAGGAAAGGTTATTCCTTCAGTGTTAGCCATATTTTGAGTAATTTCCACAAGGATCCGTTTTGCCAACCTCTTACTTCTTTGAACGAATTAGAATGAGGGAAGGGGGATCTTTACACCCTAATTTTGCTCTCAGACTTTCTGTAGTGTCACATTTCTCTCTAGCCACATCTTTAAGGTCAACAGGGTGAGGTCACGGGGTCCAATGACAGAGACACAAGGATTTTTGACACTTTGAGAACAGGGATTTGCATGGCTGAACGAGGCTTGTTTCACCTTGTCCCACCAAGCAGCGTGACCCCAGGAAGAGAGAGGAGGCAGAAATCTTGATGGTCTGAATTTCTACACCCCCCTCTCCTTCTAACATGCCCATCTTCCTCCCCTGAGGAAACTGGGAAGTGCAGTTTAGGAAGAGAATCATTAAATACATCCTGTGCAGCTTTCCTCCCTTCCTGAAGGGCAGAGCTTGCCTTGCTCTCCATGTAGGAGCAGCTGAAGGATGCTTGTTTTATATTTTCCTCTGTCCCAAGGCCTTAATCTCTGTGAATTTGGATGCTGCTCCACGTGGCCCCCCTGCAGCAGAGAAGCACAAACAATCCCTGCTTCCCTTCCAACCCCAGGCAGTCTGTGATAAGTCACAACAAGATGCAAATTAAAAAACGAAAGCTTAATTCTTCTTCTGCAGTGATAATGGCATCTTGATGATTTTAAAATTAAACTCATCCTTAATCTCACCAGGGGGTTTGAATTTTTGCTTCAAAACAGTTGGCACATTATCTCACCTTATAAACTAACTTTCTCTCTCTCCCCCTTTTATTTAGCACTCTTTGCCCAAGAAAAGTGCAAATGTCATGATGGGACGGAAAAAAAAAAGATAAGAAAGCAAGCAGAAAGAGAATGGAGGAGAAAGATAAGATCATATGGCTCAGATAGCAAGGCAGACTAATGCTCTGCTCTTGGGCTTGAATAACACAATTTTGTTAATGCAGAGCCCATCAGATCTGAAAGGCCTACTCAGCCACGGACAAATTTTAAAAAATCATCTTCACCAATTTTAAACTAAAAGCCACAATAAAAACAAAATGCTTCCTTATTTTTGCCACCACCGAGATGAATTATATATTAATATAAACCATAAGAGATAAATTATCTTTATGAGCCGTTACAATACCCAGCATTTCTTTTAGCACCTGCTAACAGCTTTTAATAACGCCTAATGTTTGCAGCATTGCACAATATTTACACTTCAAACAAAACAGGAAAGCTTCCTGCTCTCAAAACAGTAGTTTCTTATAAAACCACTTCAAATAATACTCTACCCCCTCCTCTGGAGCTCAACAGCATCATTTCACCACTGAGTGCACCCATAAAAGAGCAATAGAGGCCGTAAAGGTAAGCACCCAAAAGGCAGGAAATTCAGTAATCAAAGCGTGCATCACAAAACATCTTATCCTGGTCACTTACAGCAAACATCAGCCTGGAATGAGCTCCATTCTTGCGGTGCTGCAGCACAAAACAACTTCAGGGGGAGAGGGAGAGAAAGGGAAAGGCACCGCTCCAAACCCACCCAGCTGCTCCTCATCAGCCAGCGAGGATTTTTTTTTCCAAGGGATATTTGCTGTATCTGCCACCTGTGTCACATTAAATGCATCAGCAGGGACTGGGCAGGGAAGGTGCAGCAACCTCCTGCCCTGGGATGCCCCACATTTTCCTGCCTTTTCCTGCTGCTGTGCCATCCTTGCTCTCCAAGCAGCTGGAGCAGATTGGGGAATGTAGAATATTCCAAACTCTACTTGATATGTGCTTCCCGTCATAATTGCGACTTCAGCATTTCTGGGGCTGAAACCTCCTTACTGTGACTTCGCAAAGGGGAATGGGCTGATTTTATTTTTATTTAATTATTTATTTAATTCCACTTATAAAGTGAATCTCATTGACCTCAGGAAGCTTTGCTGTTATCAGTGTGTCCACAGGCCTGGACTCCTGAATCTAGACACTGATGACTGCATTTTCTGTTACTGTGTAATACTACCAACATACATTTCACTCCCCAGCCTCTCCTCATCTGCCAGTGAGCAAAGTGTTGTGGAAAATCACTTCATCAGGAAGGAATCAAAGGCCATTGCGAAATTTTCCTTGGAGTAATCCGGTAATCTGGCAGTTTTCTGAAGAAGTCGTGCATCTGTGATGTGCAGACATCTCATTGCTAGGGAACAAAACTTGCCTGTAGTTACTGCTTGATGTTAAATTTAAGCTCAACAACACTGTTGTAGCTGCTGCTCCTGCATGACACAGCCTTCACATTTGTTTGACATTAAATTGTTTAAACCCAGCATTTATTGTTTCCCCAAACAATGCTGCCATTCTCAGATTTTAAAATGCTGCTAACTGCACTTTCTTCTTCTTAGGCTTCCTCAGCTTTTCCATCCCAGACTCTGCTGAGGAGTGTGGGGTGGGTTTTATTATCTCCAACCAGCTCCAGTGAGGTGAAATTTTGACTCTCCAGGGTGCTGGATGCTTATTTGTGAGAATTTACGTCCATTAAGGCAGAGGCATAAGCAAACCTCCTATTCGGTGCCTGAAATGTTTTGAAATTTCTGACAGCCCAAATATTTAAAAGCAGTGGATATATTAGAGAAGGTATGTAACACCCACCCTCCTTTACAGGAGGGTTACAGGTTTTGCAATACACTTTGTATTGGCATGAGGGGGAAAAGCAGGATTTTTCCTTCCCAAGAGGATTTCTGATTTCTTGAAGCACACAAGAAAGAAGGCTATTTAATGTTCTGTATGCAAATGCTTTAACCAGTGAAGCTATTTCTGCTCGTGTGAAAATGCAAATCCAATTCAGTTCAGCAAATTAAACTGCCTTGTAGGTACAGCTTAGAATAGGAGAAAGGATTTGGGCCAGTGTAAATGCATCTTCATTGGGATTTTTTGCTGTTACAGCTCTAAGAAATCGAGATGTACTTTGCTTTCCCGTGTTCTCCAGTGACATGACTATGCCAGCAATGCTTTTAAGAGCAAGCCTGACTCAGGCAGGTCTTGTGTGAGTTGGTCAAACAGCCCCCAGCAAAAAAAGCAAACAAGTTCTTACTAGTGAAACAAGAAGAGAGCTGGCTACAATACACATCAGGCTCCACTGAAGGAAAACATGAAGGAGATTTAGGCCACTGGACATTCAGGATACTCAGGCAAAACCCACGGCTGGCCTTGTGACTTGTGTCAAAAAGCAGCCGAGTACCTTGCCCCAAAGCTAAGGGTTCTCCCCTGGAGTCCCAAAAATGTATGTGCCAAACACTTTATCTTTTAGTAGCTCAGGTCTTGAGTAACAAATTTCATCCTTTGAAGCACTTTCCTGGCATTCAGCTGAAATAGAATGTGAACTGTAGGACCTGTTTTTCCTGGCGCTGAAAAAAAATCCACCATCTTTTTATTTTCCACCACACAGCCCCCCCAACAGGCTAGGTCTTTGAGGGAGCAGTATTGGAACTGCCTGGGTA
Organism: Alethe castanea; assembly: GCA_024734035.1. NCBI lineage: Eukaryota > Metazoa > Chordata > Aves > Passeriformes > Muscicapidae > Alethe > Alethe castanea. Next base: position 1,474,876 of record JANRGV010000051.1, read on the forward strand.
ACACCAGGTCCAACCTCACTCCTCAATCTGGCTCTCCTAAAAGACTGTCCTTCATCACTGATACATTAAAAAAAAGTGATTCTCCCTCCGAGCAGACTGGACAAAAAGTACAGTTACTTGATAAAGTTTCATTTTCTGCTCTCTGACAGTGTTCCTCTTCAGGTCAGGCCACTGAACAAATTCTCTGCTAAGTCTAAATAAAATTGTGTCCCCTCCTGATTTAGCAAGGTCCTTGACAAAGCAGTTGGAGCTGTGTGGCTGGGAGCCACTCTCTGTTCTTGGAAATTGTGTCCTGATCACCCGTAAAAGCAGCTTTTCTGCTCCACAAACAGACTTCAGAACAACCCTTTCCAGGGGGAAGCCCTTTCCTAGATTCTCAAGGGAAGGTAGTGTGCAAATCTTGGCTTCATTTTTTGTTTTTTGAACAAATAATCAGTGATGCCAAACACTCGGTTCTTGCAGTAGCTCAGAGCAGGTTCACTGCTGGAATGGATTTTGGTGATTCTGTAGCTTGGGGACAGCCCTGCATCCCCAGGGGAATTCCTGGAGCTGGGAAGGGGAACCTGGCTGGAGAGGCTCCTTTGCCAAGCCCCAAAGTGATGTCAGCAGCTTGCTTTAAACCAGCTGATGTTTCCAGTATCTCCATCTCCTCCTTCAAGTCTTGACACACCCTTCTTGATACTCGAAAGTGAAATTGCTGAACCGGCCCCAGCAGCCCAGAGCCTGTTACACACCTGCCAAGCATCCTGTCCATGAACAATGAACCTTCATCTGTGATCCATGAACCTTGTCCATTATCCATGAATCTTCATCCAGAGGCTTTCCAGAGCCCATCTCCCAGAGCAGAGTCCAGCTGCAAACCCTCCTCCTGTCCTTCAGGCACTGGGGGTGTCTCCAGCAGGATGGAGTCAGCCCCTGTCTCCTCCCTGTGCTACACCCCACCCTCTCATTCACTACTTGCAAGTGATGAGAACATCTGTGGCACAGACTTAAATAGTATCAACCTACTGATTCTTCAAGTCAGACCAACAGGAATCTGATTTAAACCCTGGAATAAATTTGTAACAAAATGGCTTAGCCTCCCTAAAGCCACTGTCCCCATGTGAGTGATATCCATCACTTCAGCCTGAGCTTTGGGAACAGGCTTATACAAAATTTTGTCCCTATGCAAATGGCAGAATTAGCTCAGAATTGTCCGGCTTTTGCTAGCTTAGATCAGATTCAAAATTATTTTATGCAGGATTTTGACATTTATATTTTTGATGCTTCTGTCCTTCTTGTCCACCGGGCAGCTGTTGCTCTGGGGGCTCTCCTTTCTGACATCAGTTATTATGCCTTTAAAAGTGCAAATAAATAACATTATAAATTAAAGAGTGAAGAGGAAACATGTGCAGAGGGCTTTTAATTTTTTTTTTTAATTCATCAAAGGCAGCTGAGCCCCTTTATGCTTCCAAGTTGTGCTTTGCATTTGTTCCAGCAGGAGGATAATGAGAAATGGAAAACACCAGTGTTCATTATTTTAGCATATCCCCTAATGGGTGTGTTGGTTCACTGGGAGAGAAAAAGGAGATGGGCTTTACACTGCATTTAATTCACTTCTAAATCTGCCCAGGCCTGATTCTGAAATCTAATCTCCAACATCTGTTTCAAAAGTTTCCACAGTTAAAAATTCCACAAAATTCCTCTTTTCGTCTTCTCCCTCTCCCTCTTTCTTCCCTTTTCCTCACACACTTTAATATCTATGAAAATATTCTCACCAAAGCTTGACCTCTGGGGTTAATTCAACATGTAATTAAAACTCAGATTAAACAGAAGAAGGCAAATTTTCCTTTGATCTCAGGTTTAACCAGGGCTGTCCTGAGCTAGGATGGGTATAAGTAGTCAATTAAAAAAAAAAAATGATAAAATATTCTCCCTTAAATTGTGCTGCTTGACAGAGAAATTTTTAATCAAAATGTTTGAGTTTCAGTTGTTTTTTCATCCCTAATTTCATCTCCATTTTTTTACATGAGAAATGATACAAAGTGGCAGCAGACATTTAAATTGTTTGGGACAGGCATATTGTCTTAGTTATATTGAAAAAATATATTTGGTGTACAATTAAAATCGTCACTGCTCTTAGCTTGCCTGATTATAATCTCTACCATATGACTTCCCCCTTGGAACATGCAGCTCCTTTTTGTGTGTTTGAAGGAAAAATATCTTATAGCTAATACTGGAGAAAATACTAATTTCCAACTGGAATACCTGTGAAGGATCATAAGATAGGAGAAATTCAGATTTGCAGCACTATGACACAAAAGTACAACATATTTAAGATGATAGATTTAGCAACTTCGGTTCTGGATATTTAAATTCAGATGTTGTTCCAGGGGTCTGGAATCTTGTCAGCAGCTGGTCCTGGGTGCAACAGGACCAAGGATGATCCTTTATCCCACTGATGCTGTCAAGCTCAGGCAGAGGGGCTGTAGGAAACTGCCCTTCTCTTGCTCAACATTCAATCCCTTTTGCACAAGCCCCTCTTCCACTGTTGTGGGCTGTAAAACCCATCTGCAAGTCCAAACAATGCTGCTTTCATCTCCACAATCATCCCTCTGCCCCAGGCTTTGGGAGCACAAATTGTTCAAACACCCTGCTCACAGCACCACTGGTGAACCTGATAACTGTGTTTTGACTTCCCCTCTGTCCATGTTTTGTGTTCTGAGGGGGAATGTGAGTGAATGTTTGGAGCTGTTTTGCTGGGGAAGCACGGGATGGACCATCCAGCAATCTCCTGGGCTGCTCCTCTCCCTCCACATGTTGTAACACACAGCTCTGCCCGTGCAGAACGGGGCCAAACACAAATATTTCACCTAAGTGCTCTCCTGCACTCCTGTTGTAGCCTGGACACGTCCAGGGTGGGATCTGCCTGCCAGAATCCCTTTGCTGTGTTTGGGTGACCTTTGCTAGGGATAAAACTTCCCCTAATTACACCTGCTTTGCCTCAGCAGGCAATGGCCACATCCCACAGGGCTGATCTCTGCTCCAGAAGGGGCTTGGCAGCAGCTCTGCCCCTGCAGGGGATGGGGAGCCTTCCCAGCTGGATGAACCGGGTTAACACCAGGCTGTGGGAGCAATTTCACAGGGAGCTGATGAGCACAGCCCAGCCAGAGCTCTGGGATTGTCTGCCTGGCTTATTCCTCTGAAGACGCTTTTCTGAATTTCTCCGGGAGTATTTTCTTCTTCATTCTCCAATTTAGCCAGGGGGTGAATATATTCTGTCTAAAATATCCCCATTTGTCCTACAAAATTCAACAAATCACACCTCTTTGCATCTGCTGACCCAATTGTGATGTGAAAATGATAAAAGCAAAATCTCACTTTCATCCTGAAACATCTCCACTGTTTGGAGATATTGATTTAAATGAGTTTTGAGGTGTTTTCCCATTTACTGTTAGGACAATTTCAACAATTAAATCACATTATTATTTTAACAGCACGAGAGGAAAAGAGCTGCTCCATATTTTCTAGTTACACCATTTACAGTTCTCAGACAGCCAGCACAGCTATCACAATTTCACATCCCATCTGTCTGGCAGGCTCCAGGATAACTCTTCTCCTCTTTAAACTCCCAGTTATTTTCTAACCGAGATGGTGAATAAAACATATATGCACATATATATCTATATATACAAATGAAGAGTTATTTCTTGTGTTTATAAATACGCTGAACTATTTATAAAACCAGAAAGATCCTGAATAATTTTAGGAATAAAATATTCCCCAGCATTTCTGCATGTCAAAGCAATGCCCAATGAGGTGTGACGTGATGAGAATTCTCAGAGATTCAGAGGGGCCAGGGCTTTATCCACAGAATAAAACAGGAACTATTTCTGCAGAGACAGAGTCCAAACTTTGGCAAAGGAAGTTTTAATAGATTTTTACATGACACAAAGCCAAAAGTATCCAGAAATGACTGATGTCTCAAATTCCATGGCAAAAATCCAATGGAGCCCAACAGAAGATTTTCTCTTGACTGCAGTGGTGATGAGATCAGGTAGGAGGGAGTAAAAATCAGCTTTTGATGTTTAGTATCCATCTTAACATAATAAAACATGTTACCAGAAGCATTAGAACAGCTCTTTCACGCAGTGCTTCTTGGAAAAGCAGCATCAGGAGAAAATTAGAGAGGGAAATTCTCCAGGAGCTGGTGAGGGAAACCTCTGACTGCTCATGAACTGTTCTGGTTTTTGACTGCTCCTTTCCCACCAGAGTGAGGCAAAACTGCTGCTTTTGTACATATTTTGTTGGGTCTAAACTCAACTGACAGCGCTGCTCTCTCTGCAAGCTGTTATTACAACCAGTGGCATCAGTATAGTTGCACTCCATTTTCTGAAATAGCTGAGTTAGTGGTTAAGTAATAAAACACAAAATTACCTCTTTTAAGGTGGTATGTGACATTATGGGGAGAGTTTTCCAAAGCTCTTCACTAACACAGGTAATTAGTTGCCTTTTGCTTAATATTTTCCTCAGACTCCAAGCTCTTTCTGCTCCAGGGACTGGTTTCAGTCCAGTGAAATAAAGACACTCCATTTCCAAAATTTATAGGGTTCATTTATTACCTCTAGTAACATATTATACTGTATAAATACTCTATCCTTGTTATATGTCCTTTTAAAAAAGCGATAACTTAGAAGATCACATTAGACAAGAAGTATAAAAATAAATACGCTCATTATATGCATTTATTACAAATTATAACCCTTCCCAGAAGGGAGAGAAATATAAAATACTTATGAAGTATGTAAAATCTATAGCAATATATTTTACTATATACATACGGAAAGCCATATTCTCTCATGGTCTATGGACTGGCACAATCTTCAATGATGTGAATGCTGGCGTTTTGCTGTGGATGGACCTGCTATCCCTCAGCTTTGCCTTCCCACCTGATCAGTGACTGAGCTCTACAAACCCAGCAGAGGCTACAGAGGATGCTCCCATTCGTAACGGGATGCTTTTTTTTTTTTTTTTTTTTCTGTAATTCAATATCCATTGGCTGGGGTAAGGCCAAAGGTTTGAGTGTGAAAGCAAGACTGGAATGCTCACACACTCCATGAATCTGTTTGGCAGGAAGGCAGGACCAAGCTGGAACCAGAAAAGCCAGTGGAAGGTATGCAGAAGGCACAAAGAGCAACAACTCAGACTCAGATTTCCACTTTTCCAAGCCTCTGGATTACACATGTCACCACAATGGCACTGGAGTCACTGAGAGACATGGACAGGCACATTGGGATGACATGAAGGTACTTCAAAGAAAAAAGAAAGATATTCTAGTGATTTGTGGAGTTGATATTTGTTCTTGATATTTCTTACTCTTGACAGGTAGAGAATATGGCTTTATTTTTATATAAAACTATTCTCTGAAACAATAGCAGCCATGAATGACATAGTTAAAGCTCCTTTTCCAATCTTGTTTTTTGCCCTTTGTGAGGTAGGTAAGCCCTGACCAATTATTTTAAGCTATCTTTTTTCCCTCCCCTTCCTACACGTGGGGATTTGATCAGTACCACAAGATAAATCCAAAAGAAGGGGAAATAACCAAACCCCAAAATGTTTGCTGAAATGTGTCTCACTGCTCACGTTTGGCTTAACTTGTAACAGACTTAAAAAAAGGCAATTCTGATGTGTTTGGGTCTTATCTGCTGAAGAAAAATGAATGACATGGGTCTGCTATCCCATCCAATTTTCAGCTGGCAGGGGGTTTTTGGGATGCAAAGCCAACTCAAGCTGTTTGCACCGTCCCATCACGGATCTCCACCATGAACTTTTTTAACACAAAAACACAGGCGCTGCCTCTAGCCCTCTTTTGTGTTTCTCAGTGCACTGGTCTGAAGGAAAAAATAAAATAAAATAACAATAAAAAACCAAACACGTTTTAGCTTTCCCAAGTCATCCTATCTTAGCTGCAGTCCGTGGCGTTGCAGAAGTCTATCAGGTGCTTGGGTTTCTTGGAGGGCTCACAGCTTTCTTGGGGCAGCACGCCGCCGTCGGAGGAGACACATTTCAACAACCTCTTCTTGAAGCCTTTCCCACACGTCTTGGAGCAGGGGGACCAGTCCCCCAGCTGCCACTGCGGGCAGGGCGCGTCGGCGCAGGGCCGCAGGTTGCTGGGCCTCAGCTCGCGGGCGCAGTCGGCGGCCGGGCGGCCGCGCGGGTCCCGGCACTCCACGGCGCGCCGCTGCCAGCCCGAGCCGCACGACTTGGAGCACTCGCCCCACTCCTCGATCACCCACTCCGAGGAGATGATCTCCCTGATGGCGTTGAAGGATTCCTTCTTCCTGCCGGCCGCCTTGTCGGCGCCGGGCTGCGCCGGCTTCTTCACGAAGTAGGTGAACTTGATCTTGGGCTGCGGCAGGTCGCCCACCGTCAGCACCTGGATGGTCAGGGGCTCCTTCAGCGGGCTGAAGCTGCGGATGCGCTCCAGGGCGGCCGAGGAGCCGCTGTAGCGCAGCACGCTGCCCTTGTAGGTGATGTCCTGCTCCAGCGTGGACAGCGTGTAGTCACCGTTGAGGACGTAGGTGCCGTCGGCGGCTTTGATGGCCAGGAAGCTGCCGTCGTGCCTGGCGCCCCGGTGGTTCCGCTGCTTCACCTCGATGTTGGTGGCCCCCGCCGGGATGGTGACCACGTCGTGGTAGCCGGGTCTGCCGCGGGAGAAAAGAGAAAACACTTGAGCCCTCCCTGAGAAGGGAAAAAAGCCTCCCAGCACGAGACTAAACCTTGTCTGAAGGCAAGGCATGTAGCTCGTTAATGGATGAAGCCCACCCACGAGGGCAAGGTGAGCAGCCCTGCACTCACTTGGCTCTCACGAGGGTGCCCGACACCTTCTTGCAGGTGGAGCCGTTGCCCCCGCAGATGCCGCACTTGTCGAATTTCTTGTTGGAGCCGATGGTGCGGTCGCAGCCGGCCTTCACGCACTGGCCCTGCACGCACACGGACGTGGAGTCGGGGCTGCACGGGGTGCCATCCACCACCTTGGGGACACAAGGAGCCTCGTTACAACACGCACAGCGCTCGGGAGCCCAACCTAACCTCACCTAGCACCAAGTATGGATGGGGGGAAACCTGCAGCACCTGCCGTTTTCAGGGCTTTGGCAAGTAAAACCTGGAGCAGCCCACAGGTAGCTGGAGGTATGTGGTGCTACTTCATCTCACTTGCAAAAATGATGCCATGGTGAGAGGAGAAAACAATCTCAGTTTTCATTAATACCTCCTCTGAAAACACCTACTGTTTTGCTGATTTCATATTAAAAAGCCCTATTGCTTTCTAGTGTCACTAGAAGGCAGCTATGTCCTCAAAGCACACTGCCAGCATTGCTTTCAATGCTGTTCAGCCCATCCTTTTTTTCTAGGAGTGCTGTTCCACAAAAACCCTCTGTGTCATCGCCCTGGTAGTTCCTGGCTCTCACCATCTGATGACAGCGAACTCAAGTAGCTGTGCAAGATGAACATTTTCCCTTGTGTTTATTTTAAGCTGTCAGCATATTAGTAACCAGTATGAGAAAGCACCAATGTTCTGGCAGAGATCCCCCAGAGTTTTCCAAACCTATCTCAATGCAATCAGATTGGTGGAAGGAGAGGGAAGGAAACCAGGGTGGAGTGGGTAAAGGAGGTAGAAGGATTGTGCAAAAACACTTAAAGCCTGTTTTCAATAATCCCACTGTACATGGAGGAATAATCCAGCTTAAATATGAGAAAGACAATTTCATATTTCTACACTGCTTGACCCCACACATAAAGAGAGAAAAAAGAAAACATCCTCATGATCAGCTGGAAGAGGTGCGGTTTTGAAATACCTTTGGCTGTAGAACAAAGAAGTATCCCGTTCCTTTAGCTCTGCAAACCAGCTTGCATCTGTCCTTTGGAGACACACCAGCAAACTTGGGTGTCCACTCCACTGCAGGTCCACTTCCAAAGGCAGACTTGGAAAACTCATTGTGCTTTTCACACTGTTCCTCCCTGAACGTTTTGCCTGCAGGCAGAGAAAAGCCAGGTGGGCATGAGATCATCTCTGTCCACGCTCTTCCTCCACAACACACCAATCCTGGGTGTCAAAAATGGGGAAAAAATTACCGTTGTTGTCGGGGCAGTCCTCGATGTTACAGGACCTGTACTGCACCCGCTTCCCTTCGCAGTACTTGCCCCCGTTCCTGGGCACGGGGTTGTCACATTCCCGGAAGGAATACTGCACTCCCCCACCACAGCTCCGGGAGCACTCGCCCCACGCCCCCCAGGACCCCCAGCTCCCATGCACTGGCGTCTGGAACGACAACAAAATCAGGACACAAGTTAATACAGGAAAACTCATACAAAAGCACACCATAAAAGCCATAATCACATTCGGTTTCACCCAAACTCATTAAAAAACCTGCCCTGAGTTTGCTCATTAGTATTGAATCAACCCCTCCTGACAGATCCCTCCCACCGCAGCGTTCTCCACGCGGCTCCGCAACCCAAGCTGCGCCCATTTCTTTTTCACTACTTACATCATAATGCTTCTTCTCAGTCTTATTCACACACTTGCCATTCATGCACCACTTCCCTTCCCCGCAGCTGGTGCCGTCTGCCCAGGGGAAGTGTTTGGTTTGGCACACGAGCAGCCCTCCCGAGGTGCCGGTGCACCACAGCGTCGTGCACGTACTGGCTGCGTCGGGGCAGTGCTTGGACTCATCTCCAAACGTGAACTGGCACTGCCTGTTGGCATCATACAGCGTGCCAGGCAAGTCTGAAGGGAGCTGGATGGGCCTGTGGGGTTTGTCCAACAAACACTCCCCTGAAAAAGTTGAAAAAAAGGGGGGAAAAAAAAGAAGTCAGATGATGCCGTGGGTTCAGTTTTAAAAGGGAACTGCATTTGCTTTAGAACAAAAGCCTTTGAGCCCATTTGTGCCACCATTTTTGTAAAAATAAGGCTCTTCTAAACTCACTGACGGCATGCAAAAGGTTAAGTCTGTGCTGAAGCAGAAAGCAGTCTTAAAGAAAAAAAGAAAAAAAAAGCAAAGCAGTAAAGCACAAGAGCTCAAACGCCACATGAATGGAAAGCTTAATAACCTTACCATGACCGTTATCCAAAAATGTTGTAATCATGTAGGCACTGCATGGAGACCAGGGCTGGCTACGGTCCAGGTTGGAGAGCATGGATGCCATCATGTGGAAATCCCGGCTCATTCCATTGATGCCAGCACACTGCTTTGCATCGTCATGAGGCATGTTAAACACGTGGCCTTCGAGAAAAGGAGAAAAGCAAAGTCTGTGACTTTAATAAGTCTGTCCTATGCATTACCAAGAGTATTTTAAATATTGGTCTAGAGCTGCTTATAGCCCGGTCTGTAATTAATAACCCGAATCTGAACGCTCCCAGATTTAAAGCAGATGGCACTGGATCTTCTATTTTTTTTTTTTTTTTTTTTTTTTTCCTGCAGGCGCACACACAGCTCTTGCAGACAGTGCTGTGCAGGCCGGATTTGCTTTCCAGAGTCCAAGCCTGCTCCAAGACAGGGCTTTGCCTCCTCCCGACTGCTCCGGGGAGGTGCAGGCTGGGCTTTATGGCATCAAGCTGGCTTCAATTAATCCCAGGGAATGGCTTTGCAAAGTTTCAAGTACCTAATTCGTGGGCTGTTGTGAAGGCAGCCTGCAAACCATCGTCTTCTATGATAGAGCAACTGCGGTTTAGATCACAAACTGTTCCCACATCAGCCATCCCAAGAGTATCACATGTCTTGGCACCGCACAGGTCCTGTAAAAAAAGGCAGTTTCATTATTAATCAGATCAGAGACTTAACCTTGGCAAGAGCCATCCAGCCCTGGCAGTTTGCCTTTACTTATGGAAAGAGCATAAATATTCAGCACTTCAATGGGTATGATGGCAAAAATCTGTCTCTGGAACATAGGCGAGGGTTACACGTAGAAATGAAATGCATAATTTCCATCTGAAATCTGCTAAAAATATATGGGGCAGGAACGGAGTGCACAAACTGTGAGTTTACAAAGACAGTGCACAAACTGCGAGCCTCACCAGACACGGTGCAAACAGCAAAAAAAAAATGAATAAAACAAAAAGCAGCTCGTTTTTAGCCTGCTTCACTGCTGCTGTGATGACACACCGCTGTCTGTGGACACTTTTTCGGAGGTCTGCTGGCAGAGGGGATAGAGAGCAGCGGGCGTGGGGCTGGCTGTAACCTCGGTGTCCCTCACCTGCCTGGTGAAGAGGATGGCCGTGTCGTAGTGCTCGGCGTGCCGGTCGCTGGGCGGGTTGTGCTGCTTCTGCCAGCTGCAGAAGTTCCTCAGAGTCAGGGCGGCGTTGGAGGAGATATCCGGGCCCTTGCGCTCCTCGTAAATGACCATGATCTTCACCACCACGAGGCTGATGGAGTTGCGGATGCTGGGGTGCTTGTACAGCTTGGCGGCCACGGAGAGCAGGGTCAGCAGGTAGTGCTTCAGCCCGCTGCCGTGGAACTCGGCCATGGACTGGTCGGCCACCAGCATGGTCTCCACGTAGCGGGGGCTGGACACGAACCTCTTCTTCCTCCTGCTTCTCGTTTCTGCATTAGAAAAAGAGAGGGAGGGAAAGCGCAGGTGAGCACGGCGAGAGAGCTCCGTTTAGTAGCCCAAACCCACGGGACCCACAAGATGCGCCCCCCAGGTCCGCGCGATCCCCGCACCCAGGCGGGCACCTCGGGCTGGCATGCGGGGCAAGCAGCGCTCGGGCATCCCCGCCAGACCCCCCTCCCGGCCCTGCCATCCCCACGGTACCTGCGGGCTCGGCGGGCTCCGGCCCCTCCGCCCCGGCCGCCGCCTCGGCCACGGCGCAGCGGG